>VDFB02000017.1:517437986-517467772 GCA_007258455.2 Sequoia sempervirens
TTTTGGATTTTTGAAATGTTTTGATTTTTTTGGATTTTTGAGAATATTTTGAGGTGTCAATGGATAAAAATTTGGGTAGCCTTTGTGCTAGATACCAATGACAAGGGAAAACCAAGTCTAGGTGCAAGGAGATAGATGGAATTGATGGATGGAAGGGTGGGTGATAGGATAAGGGATAAAAGGATCATGACAAATGGATGGATGGAATGGATGTATTTTTCCTAAGAGAGCAAGGATGTGATCTCCAAAGACTATGTTGAATAGGAATAACATGCCCCATTCTAGGTACAATACTTAGGATTTTTCTGGACAAAGCATATGACAATAGGATAATGATATGATTGGTTGGAAAGATGAGGTATGTCGAGAAATACCCAAAACATGTTTCAAAATTTTCCCCCTATTTTTATCAAGATCAAAAGGAGGAATAGAGGATGAATGGACTCAATATGATAGGTATGCATGATGGATAAAGATGGTAGGATGGTAAGATAGAATGATATGACATGAAAATGATAGGTTGGATAAATGAGACATTGTGCCCCCAAGTGTAAGTGACATAGAAGATAAACCTACACATGACGCCTATTTGCTAAGTTTTCATCATCGTACTTATCCAAGATGCCTATTTACCAGGTTTTCACCATTGGACGAAGGGATTTCTCTACTTTTTTTTTTGTTTTGAATTTTTGGATAGGAAGGGCCTATTGATGGGAGGGACTCAGAGTGTCTGGTTGCTTGAAGTTCACCGGTCCACTAGGGATGGATGTCCTTGCATGGACCATGTCAAATGTGCTCATAGATGCTGGTATGGGAATTCATGAGAGGGAGGTGGATTAGGTAGCTAATGGATTATGATGTGGATTATGATATGGATTATGTAGGGAAGATGATAGGGATTATATGGGACTTATGCAAAATATGAATGGGGAGGCTTAGCCAAAAGCATGGACCATAGAAAGGTGGTGGGGGAGATATGTAAGATAATGAGTGAAGGGTGAGGGGATGGAGGTATGTGGAATTGTTGCAAAATGGAAGGGAACCATGACCAATGGTTGGACACACTATGATAAACATTGAAGATTTTGATGTGGATGGGGTGTGGGAAGCAATGGAGATGTTTCCTTAGGAGGTGGTGGATGTAGTGCTTTTGGTACCCACATAGACTTAGTATTTTAATAACTTTTGTTTGTCTCGTGGGCTTTTTGTAATTTTTGAATAGAATGTGCATTTTGGATGGAAGGGGATGGTTGTGATTTTTGTGATTTAGATGCCTCATTTGACTTGCTTTCCTTTTTTTTAGGGACCCAAACCATTTTAGTTTTGGCCTTTACTTTTGGAGGGGTGGGCTTATATAACTTTTTGAATGTATTTTGCTTTGACTCTTTGCATTGATGCCCTAAGGCATGAGGATTTTTAGTATTTTTTACTTTATAGGGAGAGGCATTGAAATTCTTACTTTTGAATCCCATGGGATAGGTGGAATTACTGGAAGCTTCATGTTTAGAAAATGTGTGAATTTGTTAGCCATGATTAGGAGTGTTAGGGTATTTATGCATAAATGGAGAGGATTGGATGATAGGGATATTAGGTGTTGGGAGTAATGGAGGTAGATTAGATGGAGGAATATTAAGAGTTGGAAGCAATGGTGGAAAAGTGGATGGTGGAAGGTGTATGGTCACATGCTTTTGACATTTGTAGGATGATGGAGGAGGGATGGCAACATATGTTTTAGGTGTATGATAGGATTCATGATAGAAAGTGGACTTAGGATCCATGGAGGAAATACCAACATCTTGAAATTAGTGTCCTTGGGGTGTATCTCCAAGGCTATAAGAACATGGAGGGACTTTGACATGGATGGGCTCCAAAATACCTTGTTCATCAAGTTCTAAACCTTTATCTTGGTGGTTCATGTTTTGGATTATGCAATGGATAATGGGACTAGGTGTAGGCGGAACACTAGACACGAGTTCCTTATTGGATAGAGAAAATGAAGCAAGGGGAGATAATGGTTGTTACTATTCTAAGGAGGAACAATCATGAATGAGGGTGGAACGACAAATAGTATTTGATGGAGGACTTGCATTGGGGCCAATAGTGGGTGATGGAGGGTCATTAGGATCTTGATTAGCATTGTGTTCACTTTGATCCAGGGTATTTGTTTGATCTTCTATGTGTGCTTGGGAGGCATACATCTCATCAAGGGAAATGGATGTTGATGGATCATAAGAGGATCATCAAGGCCTTCTTGATCATAGGTAAGGTCATAGAGGGGAGCTTGATCATAAATAGGACCAAGTATGTTATGAGTGGGATCATTATATGGGCCTAGATCTTGATTAGAATGAGAGATTAATTTTTTCCTCATGCTTAGGATAATGCTCCTGACATAACTCTTGGCTTGCTTGAATGGAAGTGGAAGGGGGTGACTTGAATGGGCTCAACATGTTCTAGATGGTTAACATGGAGACATGATGGAGGTGACTTAGGCTCATTGGGGAAGCCTCTTGAATAGGCTCAAGAGAGAGACTACATGATGGGTTTGGAGGAATAGGAATGTCATTAAAAGGTTCTTTGGTAAGCTCATTAATGGGTGCTTGACATAGGGATGGTCTATTCCGTGCTAGTAGTCATTGGATCATATCCTTTGCAAGGGTATGGGTAGATGGATAATATAGTGGATGGAAAATAATAGTGGATGGTGTTATAGGCTTAGGATTAGGACTAGGACATGATGGCTTAGGGATAGGTATTTGATTGGATGGCAATATGATAAAGTTATAGGGTGCATCAACTAGATTGGTGTTCCCCTTGTCAAATTGAACATGAGAATTGAAAGGCTCTTGATTTTTTTGCCAACATGGGCTTGGGATCCTAAGTTCATGTTGTGATATGGGTGGATATTTTGATGTGGCATTGACATGATAGGTAGGTGGGTTTGGTTGGCATGATGATGAAGGTGACACATAGGATTTTTCTTGAATGTGTTGAAGTTATAATGGTGTTTGGACTTGTTGTGATATGATTTGTTGTTGTGATAATGATGGAGGGGTTGCATAGGATAATGGTTGTTCAAAGGTGGATTGATATGGATAAGGGTTGACATTAGAAGAGGTGTGATAGGTTGATGAAGGGGAAACATGATATGTGGATGGACGAGGTTCATATGATGATATAGGTGACACATAGGATTGAGGTGAAATTTTTTAATGTGATGATTGTATTGGATGTTGTGCTTGTTGGATTTGACAAGTGGCCATGAGGTATCGAGCTTGTGTTATGAGTTGTTGAATTCAAGGTGATTGGTTTGTTTGAAGTTAAAATCATTGAATGAGGCCTTGGAGCCCATGTATAATTTGTTGGTCTAAGGTTTGTGGTGCTTGATAAAGTGATTGGAAGAGGTTTTGGAATTGGGGTAGTAGGTATTCTAATGTTGGCATGGTGTAAAATGATTTTGATTGGATTAAAGAGATGGTGATGATTATGATATGATGTGGAATGACAATATTGTATGATTTGGATGATGTGGAAAATATTTATTAGAAGTTTGACTTGGGAAATATCAAACACAAGACTTCACATGTAAATGTATAAAACACCAAACACGATGATAAATTTGTCTTTCAAGATTAAATGTTATGATTAAGCAAACACTTGAATACACAACAACAAGTCTAATGCTATTCAAGTGGGTATGGCCAATTAGGTCTTAATCTAGAATTCACAAGGTTGACTAAGGATGATTTGAAAGAAAAATCCTACCACACAGTTAGTAGAAAGGAGTAACCCACCCTTCACCTTCACTTCCCAAAGGTATAAAGTTCTTTGGGGCTTAGCCAAGAGTGACAAGATTTCAACTCCCAAAGAGTAGTGTCTTTGGATTCACCCAGGTTGGTCGTCCATAGGAGGATGTAAGCTAACCCAAGTGGGCCTCCTAAGAAGAGGCCTTGACAAAAACTGAGAGTTTTAGGACACACACTTGATTCACTTGCATTTATCAATTTCCATTTCAGACATGAGAAATTATAGCAGAAAACAATAAATAGCATTCGTTTCCACTCAAAGCCAAAATGTGTTGCAAGACAATAGTTCTTTTTAAGCCCAATTTCAAAGTGTGATTAAAAACAAGATCTTCATTTTAAAGCCTCAAATGTAAATGTGTGACAAACAAGATTAAGAGATGAAAGATGAAATGTGTAAACCTAGATATTTTTTAGCTCCAATTTTTCCTTTAAAGTGTTTTTTTTTTAGACATTCACAAAACCAACAACAAAGCCAAAACCCTAACAAGATAATTGATCACTAATATTAGAGGGTTAGCTCGTCAAGACAAATCTAATTTTTGGAAAAAAAAATTCATCAAAAATAAAAACACAAACAACAGACCCTTACTAAATTTCTAGATCTTTGCAAAAATGTAAAGAAATCTGAAATATTTGTTGTTTTGCACCCAACATTATTTTTTTTATGAAAAATAATTAAAAAAATATAAAAAATTCAAACTAGGTCCAAAAATCTGATTTTTATACTAAGACACATGACATCATCCCAAATCTACAAAAAAAAAATGAAAATATCTGCAACTATTTGTGAGATATGAGCAAATCTAAGTTGTAAAACCATAATTTTCAAAGATATTTTTTTGTCTAAATATTTTTCATCCAAATTAAAAACATAAAGAATAGACCACTATTAGAATTCAGAGAGCTTTCTAGAAATATAAAAATATCCAAAAAATTCTCTAGTTTGCTCTCAAAATTGTTTTTTTTATGAAAATTAACAAACAAATTATTAAAAATTAAAAATAGCTCCAAAAAATATGATTTTCGGATAATTTTTTTTTGATATTGTCCCCAACTTGTAGAAAAAAAATAGTGAGAAAATACGCATCTATTTGATAGATATGGTTGAATCTTTGAAAACTAGGGTTTTGTCCCAAAATGATGCAAAACTTGCAACAAAAAATGATCCAACTCCAAAATTTCTCAAAATTTCTCAAAATATTGAGCCAAAAATCAACTATGGGGTCCATGTCAGGTTCACCAAAATGTATATGAAAATTTTGGATAAAATAAAAATGATAAAACAATAACATGCATTACCTAATCCAAATCTTCAAGACTTCAAATAGACGTAAAGATGCATGAATTATTCCATTGACTTGATATGTTGGTTGCTCAATTCAGTAGCATAATATTGAGATAGAAATGATAGATGAATAATGATAGACAGAAATGGATGAATGATTTAAGAATAATTTTGGGAGCATAAGGATACTTAAAGAATCACCCCCCCAAATGGCTTATGAGAGGATTGATTTAATATAGGAAAGGTCTAATTTGGATTGATGGTTGATATTGGATTCCAACAAGATGTCTTAATCAATGGCAAAGATTGAAATTTTTAGTATGAAATAGAGTTAGGGAAAAATTAGGGCAATGATAAGGATTAATGGCCAAGATTGAATTATAAGATATAATTCAATCAAGGGTGGAAAATGAAAGAGAAAAGAGAAGATAAGAATGGAATGAATAATGAGGTTGGCACAAAAAAAAAAGAGGTTGTTGGAGAAAATTATTTAATTTGGGAGGGAAGGTGAATAATTAAATAATAAAAGAATTATTTAATTATAGAAGACATGTGACATGTTGACTTTTAAATTAAATAATAATTTAACTCAAAATTAGATGAAAATGACAAATTAGTAAATAATTAAATAAATATTTAATTTATTTAATTATAGAAGATGATAATGAATAATTATTTAATTATAGTAGAAAAATGACAATAATTAAATAAATAAGCATTTATTTATTTATAGAAAGGAGTGGGTTAATTAGTGACGTAATTAAATAAAAAAAATTATTTAATTAATCAAGGGAAGAATAAAGGAAAAAATGAATTAATTAAATAATTAAAATTATTTAATTATGCAAGTAGAAGGAGGAATTGATATGACAAGGTGGGTTCATAGGTGAAAAACAGTTTTAAATCTATTAAATTTCATCTTGGAGACAACTACAAAATAGTATGTATTCATATAATCACATTACAAAACATACTAGAACTATGAACTAATGAACTATAGATACAAACCTTCACCTAAATTAGACCACAATCTCCCTCTTGAACATAACCCTTTTCCCTCTTGCAAAACCTATAGAATTAGAACCCCCTCATATGGAAAAGAAAACACACTTAAAATGGAATAGAAGAAACCTAGATTAAACCAAAAGATGATACATGGCATCATTAGGTTCCTTTGGTCTTGTAATAGAAAAGAACCTTGGAACATACCTTTACACCCTTTTCAATGTTGAGATGGATTAATAAGGAGGCTATTGTATTACTTTATATTTACCTCAGCCTCAAAATACCTCCCTCCTCACAACCTTGAAAGGATGTGAAAATATGATGCATGTCCCCACCTTTATATTTAGTTTGATCTTTTAGAAACCAACTTAATAAATTTTCCCTTAAAAAAAAATCATGTGTTGGCCCTTGTGAGGGGATTAATTACAAATTTAAAACCTTTACTCTAACATCCTTCAACATTTAAAATATTTAATTTTTAAAAATATTTGCATATTTCAAACTTTGCAAAAATAATAACTTTTAATTATTCATAAGGCTAAAGGGCAATATTAATGTCATGAGAGAACACGACCTCCTAGATTTGTGAAAACTTGAAGAGGGTCATAATCAATTATGTAGATCCTTGTTATATCACTAAAAATTATACAACAAATAGAATTTAGGCTTTCCTTTTTCAACTAGGCCCTTCATTAGGTCATTTAAAAAAATGGTTCATAACATAAAACTTCTCCAATATTGGAGGATAATGAAGGAAAATAAACAACTAGGCTATCACCATAATAGATAGATTTTTTTTTTTAGACCTAATTAACCTACTTGTAAATGGAGACACATTAAAATCTAGCTCAAAACCTACCTAAAGACTGTGAAGTCAAGTTTGAATTCTCCATGAAAGATAAAAATTTGTGCCAAATAGATTTTGATGGTGATCCATAGATGTAAAATTATTATTCGAAAAGTTTTGAGACAATCATGTCACCATAGGGACTAGAAATGGGGTACCATTTCTAAATGAAAGGCCATCAAGCAATAGAAATGGAAGAATTTTTTAGATGCAAATATTGGCTCATGTTTGGGGACACATGTTTTATTGAAGAATAGCAATATTCCAAATGTCTCTAGGGTGTAGACCATGTGTCAAATACATAGGGTTCTCTATAAATATTCATGTGTGTTACATTGAAAGCCACAATTTAAAACTTCATTTGGTGGTCTCCCATCCCCTGCCCCGCAAAAGACCCAATATTTACCTCTTTCAAACACTTTGTTCTTTGTTGACTATCTTTGGTCTTTTCCACTAACCCTTATTACCATATCTTTGCACTTATCACTAGAAATGATATCTATGAATGTATGAATACTGCAAGAAAACATTAATTGAAATACGTCTTCATGTAAAAAGAATGTGTTAAATTTATCCAATAAATCATACACATAATCAATGTGACATTTCTCATTAATAAGTTTAGTGTCACATACAACTAACTACTCATTTAATTGTATTAAAAACTAAAAAAAATCATATTCTATTGGACATGAGATAGTATTAGGAATGCTAACTTCAATTTTCATGTCAAATCTGAAAAATTCATAAAAATTATACTCAGGAAGTAGTTCAATATGAATTTTCTTAGTTGAATCATTATTTAAATTGTTCCCCCATAATTTTTATAGTCCTCATGTGTAATGAATATGAACTATTCATATACAAGTACTTTCCCTAGTTGAGTGTCATAACATTGACATTCATCTTCATCAAGATACTACAATTTAGTCATATCAAGTGCTATATAATCTAGTGATCTTCAAATAAGACTCATGTATATCAAAAACATTATCCTTATTGTACAAAACATGAGTATAATAAAATCCATTTTCTTCATCAGCATTCCTTATGTAGACAAACCTCTCAAGCTTAGGGCCAACAATACAAATGAGTTCACTTGTGAAGCAACACACAACCCCATTTGAAACATCTCCAAAGAAGATACTTAAAAATATAACCTTGTGTCGAACTTCTCATAGTGACTTTCCACAAAATATTCATTACTACACTAAATATCATGGCTAACACTACTCGTCACCATATTAGTATGAAGCTCTGAATTATTTGCAATATCAACACTTGCAGAATTAGAATGGATAGTAAAAAGACATTTAGATGAAGTCAAAATTCAATTTGTATTATTATTTGAGGGCAATGTATCTGGTCCACATTTAAATAATTTATAATAGCATGGTTCTTGTTCACCAATGAGTAAACATGTTAGCCTTTGCATCAATATATTCCTCATTTAAGGCAAATACCTCCAATTCTAGCTCATAACAAAAAATACGAGAAAAAAGAGGAAATTAGTTCCATAATATCTAATCAATATCATCAAGGATCTCACCACCACTAACACTTTGCTCAAGATTTGAATACTTAAAATACAAGCTTTTATCTTCAAAATCATCATCATTCATAGAGTTAGCATGCTCTATTGATATCAAATCGAACCTTCATTCTAGGTACTCATGATATGAAGCTTTTTCATTCAATTATGAACATTTAAATTTATTGATATTCACATCATTGCCTCCTTTATATGAAGAAAAAACCTTTAGATCATCCTCATAGATGCATTTATAATCCACAGAAAAAATTAGTCTTGGGTAAAATCATAATATTGTGTGTCACTTTTTGGCCAAGATGGACATTTATATCAATATTTTTAATTGAATCTTCACCTTCTAAGACCTATAGCAGCTAAACCATTAAGAATTGGAAGTTGATACATGAACTAGTGATTTGTGGAAATATTTGTTTAGATTCTAAATATATATTTTTTAAAAAAATCTAAAATATATGATGAACCTTTCAACATCTCCTTTAATAAATAGTTTTAAACAATAAATGACATTTTCAAAAAGTAACGTTTATGTCATCAAACATAAAAAATTTCAAGAAAGGATAAAACTCTAATTTTTAAAATATAGATTCTTAACATCAATATATTGGGCAAGGATATTTTTCATAATTTATTGTTACATTTTTTAATTTTTTTTGAATTAATTGTAACAATAATTTAGACATAGGTGTACGTCGTCAAACATAACTTGTGTATATATCAAAATCCTTTTATTTTTTGGCAAAACAAGGACATCAATACCTAGAGCAAAGGTATTTTTTGAATTTTTTTAAAATGGTTTACTATTTTTCCACCTCTATAGAATGAAGAACTTGATGTTTGATGAAAACTTATGCTTAGTAAAATTTGAAACCTAAATACATGATAAAATGAAAACATATCAAAACTATAGTTGTTGGAAATATTACTTTGATGGCTACAATATTGCAAAAAAAAAAAAATCTAAATGACTATTTAATCCCTCAAATGGTAAAGAATTTTTATTTTTTTCAAGCATTTTCATAGGTGTGAAGGAGACTCCATTGTGGGTATGATTTAATACTAGATGGGTTCTATCCAAGGGGGTTTGATCTAAGGGGGTCTTATCTAACCCTCTTTAATTAAAACCCTTTAGATAGAACATCTCAAGGCTTAAATCATTAGTTTTTTTAAAAATAAGCGATTTTAGAAAGAAAAAAAAAATAGGATGCCCCAAAAGTGAGACACACTATTGTAGCAACACCCTTTCACTATCATTATACTTAATTCCATTAGGAGACTCATCAATTCTACTATCATGACAAAAATCTAGAAATTGAGGATCTAACAATTCATTAAATATTATTATTATCATGATTGGGTTGACTGATATGTCTCTGGTATCCCATAATCAATTTAGTCATTGACTTGATAAGTTGGTCTATTTCATTGAGCATCCAAACATTCATTTATTTCTTCATTGATTAAGACATGACAAGGAATTACCTCATCTATTCCTTTTATTTCATCACATATTTCATATGGACTATCATCAATACACTCCTCATTTGAACACACTTCTTTTGTGATCTAATCATAAAATTCAGTTTTACTAATGTAAGATGTGCTTTAATTCTTAAATAAATTTTCTTCATCTTTAGGCATTGTTCTTTTTCCATGAGGTAGTGTGAAAACTATCACCATCATTATGGCATGTGACATATTTTTCATAGTCACATCTAACTCTTTCAATGGTCCCAATTTATTCAAGTACCTGATCAAAATTATGAGGCTTCAACCTTTTAGCCAAGGCATTCAAACTTGGCTCATAAATATTACAATAGAAGTTAACACACACTGACTCCTTAGAATGGATTTCCAACAAGGAAACCAAAAAACTTGAAAAAAAACTATGCAATGATTATCCTTTATTTTTCTTCATGTTGAATAATGCTAGAATAGGAAGCATACAATTAACACTACTGAAAATATGCTCACAATTTTGTTGTTGTTCACAATTAATTGCATGATGCAATAATGGATTTCTTGTAACAACCAAAATAATAATATCTTGACATTGTTTATTTTGTTTGGATTTTTCATCTGCATAAGATACTCTAAGACAATTAACACTTGTAGACATGTATCCTTTTGGTATCAAATATTTTATGTTATTCTTAACATCCATAGCAGTTTCATATACCTAATGAACTATTGCAAGCTATTTATCTCTCAGTTGATGTTATATAGAATGTTTCTCATTCTTTTTTCAAATCTTATATTGAAGGTTGGAACCAATTTCTCCTATTTTTTAATGTCCTTGAATTTTTTTAAAATTGGGTTTACATTGACTCTCTCACCAAAATACAAAATAAACACATCTTGGAATCCATCCCATGAAGAAATGGAACATGCTGACAAATCTAAAAGACAATCTCTGACATCGCCCTTTAGAGATTGAAAAAATAATTTCATAGTGACATCTTTAGAATATATTGTATAATCTCCCATTAAATCTATAAACAATTCTAAGTTCCTACATGTTGATTTAGAACTCCTTTCAATGAATTTTAGTAAATGTTTCTTAACTTCATTAGGAACATGATTTGGATAGTATTGAATAGCACTGCATTAAAATGGTTTATCTTTTGACAAAGAAAAATTTTCTCTAAAGACATGTATGGAACTATTATTGTTGTGAATTATGCCCTATGACATTTGCATTTGAATGGGAAAGGGGAAAACCAAAGTGACAAAACATTTTCCAATGTTATTTCAAACAAATCTCATCTCCTTTACAACCATTTTATAAATATCTAATTATTGTCAACATAACCCTTATCTTTGGGTCAATGCAGGATCATGATGGGCTAAACATGGCCCTTAAGTGGCAATGAAAATATAGAAAAATAGACTTAAGAAACTTTACATGAGAATTTGAATTGGTTATTAACATAATTTCAAAAATGTGTAGGAATAGAATTTGTAGAAAATTAAATATAGTTTGTAAGCTACTAGGCCTTTTTTAGAAAAAATTAATTTGAATTGATGAAAAATTAAAATTTCAATGTAGTAGTACATTAAATTTTGCAAAAAAATAAAAAGCAGGTGTTTGTCTGACCATCGCAATTATAAGCAAAAAAAAATAATAACTTGAATCATTCAATATAAGTAGAGGACACAAAACCAAATGTCACACATATTTTTGGTAATATTTTTGCAAGTAAATAATTAGTTATGAGATTTCTAGTAGGAATTTTTAAAAATATTAAAAACCATTTGTCCAACTACCCTAGCTTGGTCAAAAAATTTAGAAATTTATTTTTTTAAACTATGTTTTGTGAAGCATAGTGTGTGACGCATCTTTTAGATTCCAAAAATGTAATACCATTTAAAAGTTGTAGAATTTTTCAATCAACCTATCAATCAAGAATTTACACATAGTGCATGTATAAAATCAATAATAATTTTCTATTAAATTTGAAATAAAGCATATCTTATATTGGTAGAATGCTAACAATTTGTTGAATAAAGCCTTTTTGTTTTGTTAAGAGTGAATGAAAAAAAATTTGTTATGAAGGGTGAAGTTTCCCAAAAACCATTGCAACACCTATAAACCGGTAAGGTGTTGACTTTTTTTTTTTATTGGACTTTAAGAAAAATCCTAAATACCAAGGAGAAAGCAGAGATATTCGTTTCTCATATATGTTGTAACACCTCCATTTTGGCTCTTTTGGTCGGGCGGTGTTCACTGTTATGTTAACAACATTTTCAAATTACTTTGACCATCAGTGCTTAGTTGCTATTTGATCCTGCGGCCTTAAAGTGATGCAAATGTTATATTTTGATGTGATGGTATTTACTTTGATGTTACCATGTAATACTTTGAATTATCTGTGAGATATTTAATTAATGATGCTTTATGTTTTTGAATATATTATTGATGTTAGACTTGTCAGTAATTATGTATTGGTGAAGGGGACAGGATTGTACCACTCGCTTGCGAGCGCCCTACGATTATGAGATTTCCTCTTCATGGTGTGTTTGATCATATTATATATATGCATGTTCAATATACTCTTTGTTCGCAAGTTGACAGGTACAGGACATTGACTCACACAGTTTCCTGGGGTTTGAGGCCGTATCATCCATTGGTATGATATTCGATTGGAGATCATTCATTTCCATACCCAAGTCATCACCCTAGTCATAGTGTGTCGTTGGGTTTTTAGTTAGGTTAAGTTGCTTCTTTGTTGTTCATCTCTCCTTGATTTTATTTTATTGCAAGTTGGAAAAGGTAAATAAATGGCTTTATGTATTTAAGTTGTTTATTAAATAAATCTAGTTATAATGTTAGAAATGTTATTTAATTTATTAATTAATTTAATTTAATTAATAAAATAATCTAATCTTAGATTAGATTTATTTTATTGATTAATTAAATTAATTGTGTTGAATTGATTAATTAAACTTATTTGTGGAGTAAATAAATTAAATGGTTCATGTGGTTTTGAAAAGTGCATGAAATTAAAAGTGTTAAATTATTTTTCAGTTATGCAAGAGATTCTTTGAAAGGAAATTATTAAAGCTTTAATTTTTGAAATAAATTTTAAAAAAGTAATAAAGTCATGTTGAAAAGAAATTTGATTTTAAACTTTCTTTTTAAAAAAACAAAATATCTCAAAATGGATAGAGGGGAAATAACTATGGTGGTTGTGGGATATTTTGGGGAAAGTTGACTATATTTGGGGAAGATATTTCATTTTGAAGAAAGGAAGGATTGCTATAAAAAAAAGAGAAACTGGCTTTGAAGAAGGAAGGATTTTTCTCTTATTGTTGATGCACTTTGGATTGGAGTGAAGATTTGGAAAGATTTTTGGCAAATTGGAAATTGCAACTCAACACCAGATTTCTTCTTCAAGCTTCCAATTGGGTCTTGTTTTTTTTTATTGTTTTGAAAATATAGTTTTTCAATTTTGAAAACTTGTTTGGAAACAAATTTTAAAACCGTGTTGAATCATGATAGAAATTTATATTTTTGTAGAAAAACAAAAACTTACAGCGAAAATTTTCAATTTTAATAATAGAAAAATGGAATGAAAACAAAAAATAATTTAGAAACCTCTTTGTTTGGATTGGAAAATCTATAGAAGTGGAATCAAATTTGTATTTAAAAGAATTTCTTCTATTATAGTTTTTCTATAGAAAATTTTAACTCGGCTAACTATAAAACAATGAAATATATATATACTTATATATATATATTTTAAATGGGGAGCAATAAATGGCTGCCACAACCATGCCCCAATGGAGGTGTTTGCTTCGCTCCCCACAACATTTGTGGGGGTTTGCCACCAGAACGTGCCCCGCCTCCACTGAGGCTGGGCACATAGCCCTGGCTGCATCCTCCCTTTTAGGGGCCCCTGTAGTCATAAAAAAAAATCACTTTTTTTTAATTTTATTTTTATTTGTTATTATTTTATTTTATATTATATATATATATATAATATATATGTATTATATATAATAATTATATATTATATATATTATATTATTATTTAAATAAATTTTTATTATTATTTATATATTATATATATATATATAATATGCATATATATATATTATATATATATTATATATTTTAAATAATTAGATTTATTTAGAGTTGTTGGAAATATATATAGTTTTTCTACAAAATATTTAAATAAAATTTATATGTGTAATCATATAATTAAATATAATTACTTTTAGTTTATTTTTATTAGAAAAGATGCAAAGGGGGATTCTTTAAGAAAATTTGATTTTTATTTCTTTTAAAACAAAAAAAAAACAAAAATTGGTTCTTATAATTAAGTGTAATTGAGAAAATGACAAGTAAAATAATTGGTTTAGTCCCTTATTTAAATTGTGAAGGGAATTAAACAATTAGGGTTTTAATTACTTAATGTTGAAAAAGTAATTTTACTTACCTTGGATGTTTGCAAACAGTGTATTATTGCTTTCCTTGGATTTAGTAAATCCTATTTTAATTGATTACATGCAATATGTCATTGCGTTGTTTGGATTTAAGAAATCCTAAAGTAGGTTATTTAATTGCTAAAAGTGTTTTTTTTCATTATATGTTTTCTCTCATTGTCATTGTTGGGAAAATGGAGTGAATTATTTTATGTACGTCTTCCAAATGGGGTTTTCATTTAATTGTGTGGGTTGCCATAATATGTTAGTCAACCTTTGTATTGTCTTGGGTAGTGTATTTAGTTGTATCTTGTTGTTTTACCTGATTTTCACGAACAGGGATGGTTTGTCTCCTTGGATTAGGAGTGGGTTATGTGGTTTTTGCCTCCTTTAGAAGGAGTGGATTATGTGTTTTGTTTCCTCCAGTGTTTGGACTGATTTTTTTACTATGTGTTCCTCCTAGAGTTGGAGTGGTTTTATCTTGTTAGTATGCACTTGGGATTCCCTTGGTGATTGGGTTGTATGTGTTGTCAAGTAGAAGAGTGGCTTCTATTAGGCACTAGAGCCCAAAGAGGTAAACTAGGTAACCTTCAGAGGTAGTTTAATCAAGTGATAACTAAAACAATATACTTAGAAGTTTGGGTAGTATTTCACATTAATCAAGATAATTTAGCCTCACTCATAGACACAAGTGCTCGTATAGGCTTGGGATGAGTGGGAAGGCCTGGAATGACAAGGTCATCTATCTTGTCTTTATGAGAGTTATTTGATTTCACATGAGTGAGTATGGGGGTTGGCATTCTATTGAGGCCACTAGGATATCCCATAATGGGAGTCGAAGCTTATGAAGATTCTCAAAGGATATCCCATGTTGAGTTATGTGATGACACTCTTTCTACGACAACAGTTGGTATTCGATTTTATGTGTATGGTCTTCCTATCATACTTGATATTTTTTATTTCTGGAAGCAATGTGACTTATGTCAGTGATGTTAGAGTTGTACTTGTGTTATCCTTATGATTGTATGGTTCATGTGTTTGGTTGTGTCAGTGTGAGTTAGCCTATGTCTAGAGGTTGATGAACTTGTATAGGATTACTTGTTACTATCTTCTAGCACGGGGGGTGAGCCTTCAGGTATCACTTGGTTGGGTGGAACGTGCACCTTTCTCTGTTGAGTTTTCTTCTTGTTCATTTGGATGAGATTTCGAATTGGAGAACTCATGGGATCCAATTTCATTTCATGCTTTATTCATTTCAGTTGAATCTTGTAATTTATTACCCCTCATTTGTTATCGAGGTGGAAGATGTATTATGTAACCATGTTTATTGGATTTACCTCATTCAGGGAATGAGAGTTGTAATCTTATTGTTAAAATATTGTTATTTGAAATCATGTGCTATCTCTTATGATTTGAAGTAATTTATCATGTATGAAATGCATGTGTACTTAATTTATTAAGTAATTAAATGTCATGGTTTCAATTCATGTTTCTTGTTCAGGTATTAAAATAATTTGTCTCATAACCTTAGAGGTTGTTGGCAATGGGTAGTGAACTTGCATGTTATTTGTACTTAAACAAAAAAAAAATAGTAGGTTTTATTAGTTAATTGCAAGTTCCTTTAGGGTCACATGGCAGGGCATTACACATGGTATCAGAGTCCGAGTTTAAAAACTAGGTGCTCTGGCACTGCTGAATTTGAAACCATTTTCTGATAGTCATTCGTCAGTAGTTCAACATATCTTTGTTGGAATTGCAACACAATCGCAAAAATCTTTCTGTTGCTATTTTTTCGTCGAAAGGTCGACAACAAATTAAACATCGAAATAACGGTGAAGTATCATCGGTCGATGGCATCGTGAAATGTTTCGGATGTTCATCAGAATATTGATGAAAAATTTGTGTATCCACCGTCGAATTACACCACAAGTTTGTTGCCAATTCGATGAAATGGGCAAGTAGTAGCGTCGAAACAACAGCAAATGTTTGTCACCATTGTGACAAAATGCGCAAGGAGTAGCATCGAAACAACACCAAACGTTCATCGAATGTGTGACAAAATAGGCAAGTATTAGTGTCGATACAACACCAAGAGTTTGTCGACTTTGCGACAAAATTAGCAAGGAGTAGCATTAGAAGAACACCAAAACGTTCATCAAAAGTGTGACAAAATGGGCAAGGAGTAGCGTGGTGGCAACACTGAAAGTTCGTCACAATTGCGATGAAATGTGCAGGGAGTTATGGCAAAATCTTCGTCGTAGATATAGCAACTTCATCGAGCCTTTCTGTTAATTTGTCAATTGTTTTCGTTGAAATTGTGACAAAGCATCAAGTTTTTTTTTTTAAATATTCGTGGAAATGTACCATTACGAAGACTGAGGACTAGTCATACATACATATTGCATATTGGTTTGATGCTTCAAACGATGCATTTCTTCTATTGAAAAGTGCATTACCTTATTGAGCTTCTCTTTGTTTCGAGAATAGTTTAATATTCTCTACTTAACAGGGCTAACCACGTGACGGTGGAAGCTCATTTGGCCACTCCCCCCCCTCACATCACTCTCAATTCCCCAAACCCAATCATATAACATTAATCATTGATTCATCCATTAATAACATATAACATTCATTCTTTCATCCATTAATAACATATAGCATTCATTCATTAACATATAACATTCATTCTTTTAGTTTTATATTATTATCAAAAATATGGTTGTCAGTGATATGATTACAATCACTTTTTTTTTGTTTCTTTTGAGAGCTACAGTTTGTAAGTGGAGTATCATCATTTTCTAAATCAATATTTGTTCCCTCTTTAGTTGTTCCCTTTCATTTCACTCATGACATGGATGTCACGTAAGAGGGGATCACCGTGGACAAGAAAGAAATGTTAAACTGATATGTTTTTATTATTATTGTTACAAGTATTTGATTAATTGAAAGAACATTAGAATGGTTCTCTTTACCCGATGGGTCCACATCATGTTCCTGAACTTTTGTTATAGACTCATGCTCAACATGTTGAACACGCTCTAAATCCTGATCTGCAGTTGAAACATGAAAGGTTATATTAATTAATACACCAATTGAAATTAAATATGTTTAAGAGAACATGAGGGTGGTCCTCTTTACCGGATGGGGCCACATCATGTTCCCCATCTCTTCTAGCCCGGACATGTTCAACATGTTGATCATCATGCCTACATGCTCTAAAGTTGAAACACGAAAGGTTACATTAATTAATACACCAATTACAATTAAATATGTTTAAAAGAACTTTAGAGTGGTCCTCTTTACCTGATGGGGCCACATCATATTCCTGATCTTCTCTGGCCCGATCATGCTCAACATGTTGATCAAGCTCTATATGCTCTAAAGTACCGGGATGCACACCATGACCTTCAACTACACATTCTGCTCCACCCTCACCAAGCTGCATTCCAATGTCATGTGCAGTATTATCATTGCTTGAATGTTTAAAACAAATAGGCATGTAATTACTTTATGATGGAAATTAATATTGAATAGATTGCACAAGTATTCAATTTTAAATAAACTTTATTGAGTTTATTTACCCACACCTTGGATGTAATGGAATATTGTGTTTGCCCAATCAAGACTCATAGGCATTCAGCCACAGCTCTATAACCTTGCTGGAAGGCAATCTTCAGGTCCTCTTCTGTGGGAACTCTGTTGAATTCAGAGCCCTACATTTTTGTAGAAGATCATGAATTTTTCTTCTATGGTGTGATAAAATCAAAGTTGTTTTCAATTTATTATAATTTGGATGCAATATTTCATTTATTGATACTTACAATTCCTGCGGCTAATTTCATATAACCACCAGAGCCAAGTTTGTGTTGCCCGTGCTTTTCTAGTCTTTCCTTTGTTGCCTTCGATGTGTTGGCCAGCCTATGAAAAGTTTGAAATATGTTAGATTATGTAAAAAATAAAGAGTAATCAGTATATAATTACATTTTTGATAGTGTCACACATAGCATACTACTTTTTAAAAATAAATTAATGGCATTTCCATAGCATATAGACATTGAGAGCATATAAAATACAAAGTTCAATCCATGAATTATAGAAAATAGATTTTTGTTGGTTATATTCATATCGCTGATTACATTGCATAAAACATACTACAACTGCATAAATATCAGATGGTGACAGTTGTCTATGC
Organism: Sequoia sempervirens; assembly: GCA_007258455.2. Lineage (NCBI taxonomy): Eukaryota > Viridiplantae > Streptophyta > Pinopsida > Cupressales > Cupressaceae > Sequoia > Sequoia sempervirens. The sequence continues at coordinate 517,456,602 of VDFB02000017.1, forward strand.
TACCACATTTTTCATACATGTCTACCAAAGCATTTTATCAAACAGTTCACTGCCTTGCTACTATGGCTAAAAGCCTAAATAGTGCTTTTCAACAAGCTATGGATGCTTCTTTGGAAAAAATCTATCAAAGCATAATAGGTATTAAGATAGACAGGTGTTGAACTATTAAAATGCTCAGAATATCTGGTGATGGAATCTACGACAATCCATATAATTCTTGTTTGTCATGGCATTCCATCACCATGAGACCACATTTTTTGAAGCATTTTTTCAAATAGTTCACTCCCTTTTCTATTCTACCACATTTTTCATACATGTCTACCAAAGCATTTTATCAAACAGTTCAACGCCTTCATGATATGGCTAAAAAGTAAAAACCTCAAACAGGTGCTTTTGAACAAGCGCTATGGATGCTTGGAAAAATCTACCAAAGCATAATAGCAAGCAATAACATAGACAAGGCAGTGAATTGTTTGAAAAAATGTCTAAAAGAAATGCAGTCTCACGGGGATGGAATGCCATGACAATCCATAGCAATTTGCTTTATCATTCATCATGGCATTCCATCACCATGAGACTACATTTCTTTGACATTTTTTCAAGCAGCTTCAATTGCCTATGCTACTGCATTTTCATACATGTCTACCAAAGCATCTTTATCAAATAGTTCATTGCTCCTGTTGCCATGGCTAAAAGCCCAAAACAAAAGTGCTTTCTCAAACAAGCTATGGATGCTTGGAAAATCTATCAAAGCATAATAATAGTAAGCAACAGCCATGGTCTCATGGGTTTTTGCGCCGGGGTGAATCAGCTCAATTTTATTCATGTTTTTGCAGATTTTAAACACGCTTTTGGGATTTTGAAGTTTGAACTGAAAAATAATTGAGAAAAAATTCAATGATTTTTTCAAAAAATCAGGGAAAAATCGGCCCAACCTACGCTTTTTTAAATCGCGGATTAATCGATTTTTGGTGATGGCGCTTCTATATCACATACCTCCTTTGGCCCAAGGTGTCCTTCCTTTTTTTCTTTTTTAGCATTCTCCTTTCTATCCAACACAAGTTCCTTCCACTCCCTCTTCGGAATCATGGGGGGACACTCATACTTTTTGTTGTTCTCTAAATGTGACCTATACTGATCCCTCACATACTTTAGATAGGTACCAACTTTCTTAAGGACCTTGGTTCGGTTGAATGTTTTATCACCAAACAGCACAACTAAATGGTTGATGAGCTCATCTTTTAAATCTTCATTTTTGGTATTCCACCATGTACGTATGGTGGGCCCGAAGAGCTCCAATGTAATATCACTTAGATGTTTATAAAAAATATCATTTCCTACAAAATGATCATGGGATCAATAGTCTAAAAAGAGCGATCAATAAGTAAATTTCAATTGGATTATATAGAATAATAGTTAAAACATTTTTAAGTACCTGGGACCTTCTCTATCTTTATGGGAATGAAATCCCTCGTCACCACAAGTGTGACCAAAAATGTTCACGTACTAGTAATACGAAAAGATCCAGGAAATGCTACTAAAACATCACCAGTACTAGTGGCCTCTACATCCCCAAGTACATGTCCTGACACATGTTCTGGTATGTGTTCACTGCCAGAGGGTGCGTTAACAGATGCCTACATGGTATGTGTTTCCAACATTTCAAATGACAACATAGGCATGGATGATGGGGTTAGATAATGCGATGTATGCGTAGGAAGATCGGGATGGACACTTGTACCAACCCTTACTCCTTGAGAAGCACTTGTTGTACCCTGATCATGGCTAAGAGCATCATGAGGAGGCAAATAACCCTATAAAAACAACACATATTTTAGTTCATGACATAAAAGAGTACATAATATAAAACCATGAATGAACTTATGTTATAATTAAAGACCTCATGATAGCTTACTTGCAAGTTTTGTAATCTCTCTATCAATACTTTAACCCTCTCTCTTATCTCATCTGTTTGAGGCATTTTGAACATCAACTGAGTCATTTCTTCATTGCATTTTTTCATGAGCTTATTTATCATATCGAAAGGGTTTGTTGAATAAGCCATGTCATCATCAAAAAATATTGACTGCACCTCACTATGGATGCTCTCCTCTATTGCTGGTGCATTTCCCTGATCAGTTGACTACAACAAGAATATTAAAAATATTATCGAAATTAACACAAAAAACTTATGAAAAAAAATAATAATAAAACATTTTGCTTGTATCTAATTTGTACAATTACAATGAGGTAAACCTGTCAGGTAGAAGCACTTGAAGATACATCGCGATCTATGCTCTGGGCCAGAGCCTTCTCCGTATGATCAATGTCCCCCTATGACAAAAATTAAATATAAAAAAAATTACCAAAATGAAACCAATAGACTTATGAAAAAAAAAGAAGAAGAGTAAAATGGTATATTGGAGTCATTAATTGGAGGTTGGGTAAAATGGTACATAGTACGTACCACCCCCATAGTAACTGTGTTTGTAACTATGTGATTCAAATTGTAATCAATTAGCAACTCTTCCCCTGTAGTTATTGATTTTATCGCACATATGAATACATAGTTTCCCTCGCGCACCTCGAATATGCAATTGGGTTGCTTATTTGTTGACCCAGGCCGTGTACTGTTTATAAACCCTGCAATATTCCCTGATGCTTTTGGCCTTCCGTCAATGTACATAGCCACTCCTTTATTTTGATCCTTATCTTTTAGTTGTATAATTTGTCACAGCATACCTACGCATACCTTCATGTATATGGCTGAACTAGTTGCATCCAATGTTTGTAACCTGTATTAGGTCTGACATACTCCATCAATTCAAGAACTTTGTCGTAATAGACCTTTATGCCATCCATGCAAAATAGGCCCAAACCATGTAATGACGATGGTGCTATGTGATATATCCTCTCGTTGACACAAAAATCAGTGTTTATTGGAGGAAGTTCCTTGGGTACCCATTGTTTATGTAGATGTTTCTACCTCAAGGGCACCTCAACGCCGCCTATGCTCTCATCATCATAAGAGCATGACCCCCATTTAGCAAGAAAAAATTCCATGCATTTACAAAATTTTCTTCTAATCTTTTGACCTTTAGTTGATCTCCCTCTTTTAGACATACTACATGTCTTGTTTTCCTCTTCTCTTCCTGAATTTCCCTCACTCGAGGAAGACAAATTTGACAAATACCTATTTGGTGGTACCTACACTCGTAAGGATGTTGAATGAAGTTCTTTCATGGTGATGTGATCCCAAGGTGACATTATGATTAATCTATCATTTCATCGCTAGAATTTCACAGGTTATAAGGTAATCAAGTCTTGATAGATTGCAAGCTATTGTTACTACCATCTAAATGTGTCCATCACAAATCAAATCTACTTAACCTTTTAACTCCCAAACTTTGTAACAAGTGTTAAATGTGACTATAGTCCACCAGTTACACAACCAAGGCCTCAAATGTATTCTCTAATTGTAATCAAAGGACTTTTTCTCTTCATTCATGTAAATAAACTTGAAGGGAAATACCACCAAGTGGTTTATTGGACACCTACATGACTAAAAATAGAAACAAATTAACATTTAATTTCCATATGTCTAAGTGGTTAATGGGGAGGGAGTGTGTACTAGGCCTAGTTAAGTCATCATAAGTTTATGCTTTGGAAATAATTTTTTTTGAAGTCATATTAAATCTTCCTATGTCTAATTGCTAGGAGATTTTTGGTATGTTTTAAGGTAGGATGATTGATGAAAGAGCTAAAGACCAGCCTTTCTCCATGGTAATCCGTACACATAGCGCCTCTTTATACTAATGCTAATGATTTAAAAACTTAGCTAGAATTATTCATTTAACCTAAGGTTTTGTCATAATGCCATCATTGAAGTATGATCAAATTCTTCTATTATGAAGAATTTATTCATGCCTCTAGTAATCACTATAAATGTTTGTAATGATAAATGACTAATTGCATCAGTAGGAGAGAATCAACTTTGAGTTCTTCAAAGATTATATTCCTCTATTCATAATTTTTAAGGGCTGTGTGTGGAGGAGTTATCACTACCAAGAAGGGAGGAGACCTTTCCTTGTATTCTTTTATAATTTTCATTATTCTTATTTATTTTACACCTACATTTACAAATACACATACATATGCATTTACTGTTTTCATTTATTTCTCATGTAGTTTAATAGTTTGATCTGATGGAGCCTCAAATTTAAGTCCTTGGTTTCCTTTTGTTAGTAGTTTGTCTTGATTATTCGAAAGGTACCTGGGGTTGGAATTTTTCTTTGCTTCCATGAAACCTTGGTGCTCTATCTTTGGGTTGGGTCTTTTTTGTCATTACCTTTAGAGGAGGGGTTCTAAAAACAACTTATGTCCCATTGAATCGTCTAGGCCAGGCCCCTTTTTAATAAAAATGCTAAATATTTCACTTGCCCCTTTTATTTATTAAAGTCTGGGTCGGTCCATGCCTCGCGCTTTTAAAACAACATTGAGTCATCGACTGTCATTGCCCTAGGCGATGTCCCTTTCCCCTTATTTTCTACTAAGTATTTTTAATGTTTTGTAGGGGTTATTTTGATGACTGTCGATTTCCCTATAGTTGATTTTGACCGTTCCCCGCGATCTCACGATGACACCACCACTGACTGTTTGGTGATCGTGATATTGCGGGCAGGCGCCACGTGTCTTAGTTTTTTGATGCTGAAAAGAGTAAAAACAAAAGTGTTTAATATGTGTATCGGACTTTAGTGCGTTATGGAATAGGTTACTAAACCACATGTGAGATGCACGTGCTCATGATCAACAACGATGTTTTAACCTTGGTGAAAAAAGTTGATCGATGGATAGGTATTGATGCTACTCCCTATTATGTATGATCGTGATCACCGATGAAGGGAATCAACGATTGCTCGCTATCATGTGATCCTAAAATGAAGGGATTTTAATTATCGTGATATCACAGGTGGGCGCCACATGTATTCTTTTGGCACTGTGTATTATGGTGGATCCTTGATAATGGCGTGGAGACGTTGTCAGCTTCTTTGAATGTGACTGTTCGATAATCTGACAAAAACAAGAGATCGACGGTGAAGATTTAAATTTGCATCAAATACAATTGAAGTCATTGGCGCGATGTGCAAGTAAGCTTTAATGGCAGATGAGACATCTTCTGGCCATTTCTCATAAATTCTAAGTATTTAATTTCAAGATATCTTCACCACAAGGGCATTCAAGTATTTTCAAAGTGGTCCAGAGCCAAAGATATAGTTTTTTCAAAGCAATTACAGCAAGGTTTGATTTTCTGCAAGGCACGAAATCCCGTGAGTTACTTTCTTTATCACTGTTTCTGTTTGAATGTGATTCTCATGGAGGGTTGTTTTGTGTTGGTCAGTGGTTTTATGGATTAAGGTTCTAGGGTTACTAGTTCTTTTGAATTGTGGGAAATTGCAAAATTCTATGGTAATTTCATTTTGGGTAGCCCTATTTTATTCACAAATTTGATCTTAGGAGAAGCCTTGGTTGTTTGAAATGGTGCCACTAAAGTGGCATTCTGGCCTTATTGATTATTTGCAAAGGAATGTATACGACGATTTCCTTGACCAATTCCCTTTGTCAACAAATGACAAGAAGAGGGGTTTGATCTTATTAAATGGGATAGCCTTAGGTGAGGAATTAAGATATAAAACCTATAACATTGCAGATGCTAGGGTACAAATGATAGGCTTGGAAATGTTTAGGAGATGGTATGGGTAGCGAAATATGTCTCATCCTTTTTCAAATGGTTGGAGATATGATATGGGAAAACTTGTGGTGCCGAATGTATTTCTTGATGTTGACCTACTCAAGGTAGTGGCTACACGATATGATCCCATCACAAGGATTATCAGGGATAATGATGGTGGGGTTTTATTGAATATAAATGCAGATGAGATTTGGTAGATTTTTTATTAAGTGAATACAGCTCATTCTTGGTCCGAATAGACCTTGATGAAATAAAGCATGAATATGCTAGGGTACAACCTCTTTTCAGATTAAATTTGCTTCCTCCTCATCTAGCTAGGGCAGGTAGTTCAACGATTCACATCAACCCAACTAACTGGGAACATTTCAGGTTGAGTTGTTTTGTTGATAATTTCTTGGCAAATTTTTATTCACTTTGCCAAATTTTAGGTTTCAGCCCTAATACCGTGATGCCCATTGCTTATATGTTAATGGGGGCTCAAATTCAACATCCTAACTTTTCTGTAGTGTACAACTATGCTTCTTTCCTTGCTGAAAGGATACATGAGGGTTTGTTGAACTTGTATGTGGGGGACACTAGTACTCCTTTCTTTTGGTATTTCTTATTAATGCATATGTTCTTATACAAGAATGTTGATTTCTTCTCAGAGAAAATGGAGTTGAGGCAGGAGATGAATGGAGAAAAATTACCAATGTAGGCTTGGAGTGCAGACTTGTCTTACAATAAGGGAGATGTCAGTTTTGTATAATTTGATAACTACTTTGCTTCCAGGATCAGAGCTAGACTGATGGTGAATGTGCCAAGGATTCCTAAGGATTTGCAAAACTTCCTCTGACCCAAAGTGAGGAAGCCTACTTTGAAGGTTTGTCATAATTGGGGTGACATCATTCTATACCCTATAAGCATTGTCCTAAGGGTTGATGGTTTCCAGGGAGCTCCTCATATTCTCCCATATAATGTACCATCAAGAATGGGATTTGCAGAGGTCATGTGGCAACTAGGTTGCATTCATAAAGATAATTTGATAGGAAAAGGAAAATGGACTTTGTTCCTTGATTATATTGTTGTTTCAAACTTTGTTTTTTCCAAGGGAGGATGGGTTTACTTTGACAGATATTTTGATGACTACCATTTGAAGAGTGGATCTAGGAGGCAACATGACCCTGAGGGATTTGTTGCCCTATTTAGACAAAGAATTAAGGGTGGCAAGTTTGCTCATTTTTTCAATTTTCCTGAGGATTTGATTAGAAATGAGTTCGATTTGAACTAGTAGAATTAAATAAAGAGAAGTGGACTGCTTATGAGAAAATGTTGGCCATGGTGCATAAAGTAGATCCAAAATATGATCCACTGATGGAGTTCACTCCATTTCATAAAAGAATTGATTTCTTGATGAATAATTTCAAAAAAATCATGAGCACCCTGAGAACCAAGAAAATAAACTTGGAACTAGATTGGGGAATTCAGGGATTGGAGGTGAGGCCTAAAGAAACAAGGTCGACCTATCAGCCACCAGTCGACAGGCCTCTATATAGGAGGAAGAGAGATGATAGCAGTGATGAAGAAGGAGGAGATAAAAAAGGGAAAAAAATAATGAAAACATCATCACAATTGGGTCATGGGATTAGGAAACCTCAGGGGATAAAGATTGTGGATCTGGATTCAACACCTAGAAATGACCCTGTAGAGCTGCCATCAGAGCCAAGCCTTAAGAGGCGAAGAGTTGAGGAGTCACAAGAGGCTCTGGTGGATGAAATAATTATAACTAATCAAGACATGCAGGTTGGTATACCCTCCCCTCCTAGATCAGCACAATTGGTGCTAACTAATATGGATATAAAGGCGCGGTGTGTACAGGACACCAGGATGGTGGCTTGCAAGCTGTTCTTGGATGATGATGCCTTTGTGAAAACTCATGTTCTTGCAATTGATCTGGAAGATGAAACTTGAAGAATATTAGGATAAATGCAAGACCAGGAGGGAATCATGACCTGATAGGTCTAACTAGTTGAATGATGATGAAGTCAAAGCTGAATTAATGGAGCAATTCAAAAGCATCCTCCTGATGAAGGAAGGAAACTTGTATCTCAAGCTGGTGTCTTACTCCTCCCTGAATGGGACATAGCTAATGTTGTAGCATTCAATGCTATTATGCAGTCTAAGCATCCTATGCAAAACAATGAAGAAAATGTCAAGGTAGCTCTACAAGACTCATTTTAGTGAGGAATATGAAACTTTAGTCATATGGGCACTGGCACCTCAAAGTAGAAAACCAAATGTGGCTGATATTAGCCCAAGTCTAAGGGGTGGGCTCATTATCAAGAGAGCTTCTAAACCCTCAATAATAGAAGCCACAATCCTTACACTGAATGTGGCCAAATTGGCCCAGAAGATAGCTGAAAGAGATGAAGCTGAAAAGAAAAGCATGATGGAAAAGTACAAAGCAATAATTGGGGAGTATAGTAGAATGCAGCGAAAAAATGTTGAGCTACAATCTAAAGTAGATAGATTGAGATACAGACAGGTGGGAGAATCCTTCAGTGCCTCTGCTATCAGAGCATTACCTACTACTTTGGGGTCATTTCGCCCTATTATCCCAATCATTTCTACTCTTGGATCCCCAATTCAAAAACCTTCTAATAGCCCTACACCAAGGCCAGTCAAAGAGGAAGATGAGTATTCTGTAGATCCTACCAAAAAGCAGATGATGAATAAAATCAGAGAATTACAGGCTACCCTAAGGGCAAGTGAGGATGGTGCTATGGCTAAACACAATGAGGTGGTTGACACCGTTTTGAGGCATTTAAATGAGAAGGTTGATTCTAGATTTCCAGTTGTACATTCTTTATATTCTTTATTCTTGGGTGGAATACAAAACATTAACAGAGATCAAGAAGTGGTTCTACCTCTGGTTGAGAACTGGATCCCTCGGGCCACTGATTTAGATATTATGTTTAAGGCTTCCAGATTTGATGTAAATAACAGGCCCCAGTCATTAAAGCCTACTCAAAGTTTTGTGAAATCATTGAAGGGATTCCAGGCCCTGTCTGATGATTTGAGTAGGAAAATTAGAGAACTAGTAAAGAGTTTTGATGATTGGAATGACACTTTTCTGCCAGATGTAATAGATGCACAAGGAAATATTAAGACACTGCAGTAGTAGCAAGATAGGCAGAAGAGGTTATTAATGCAAAAATCAAATTGGTTTGTGATGACTCAGACCATGACTTGTTGGTAGGCAACATGGATAAAATAATTAATACCAGCATGTTCTTAGAGTCATTTGAGAGGGAGGAAAACTAGGTTGCGGTGAAATTCACACCTTACAATACCATGGTGAGGGAGGTGGTGAATTTTAATTGGCCAACGGATGAGGAATATCAAAATTGGATGGACAAGTACCATTCAAAGAGGAGGAACTAAGGTTCACATCGGGTAACCTGACATCTCAACAAACATATTATAACCCATTTATGGTTTTGTTTCCATGGTGGTTTGGGCAGCAGTTCCTGAAAGTGTAACAAATGCCGTAGCTATTGTAGTAATGAGAGAAATCAACGAAAAAGATGTCGAGATTCCAGGTTTTGAAACATAGTTTTGAAATTATACATAGCGTCCAATTGATCATGACATAATTTTGGCCCAATGTTTGTTGCTCCTCTTTGTTTCTATAAGAAGGATTTCAAGGCCAGAAATAAGGGTTGGCAAGTCAGATATTTTAAAGGTCGAGTCTAGGTATAGTTGCAAACGAGATTGTAAGAAACTTTTTGAATGTTAAGGCAATTTAGGTTTGGGGTTATCCTATAATGGGTTTTAAAGTTATGGAGATTTGATGTTTCATAAGAAGCACTAGCATTTGGGCTATGATGTTATATCTCGAGCTCATGTCTCTCCTCTGTACAAACATATCATAATTTTGAATAGAATAATCAAGGATTATGACGTTCATCTCATTGCTCTGATGTGTGTGTTTTTTGTTTTAGCTTTAATTCAAAGAATTAATTAAAGTGCTTAAATGGAATCATGGATGGGTATGTTTGTAGAGGGATCTAGTAAGAAGTATTGGGTTGGGACAAGAAATGACACTATTGTAATGCAATATTTCCAGGGATCATGCGTGCTAAGTGTTTAAATCTATTGTTGAATCATGAATGTTTATGAATTTGACTCCCCAATGGTATATGGCACTGATCTAAATTGTATGAATTTGTGAAACTCTGTGTCTATATGTCTTTGCTTAGGGCTTGCCACCAAATTGCAAATAAAGTGACTATCATAAGTTATGAAATAATTTTGTAATCATCTCATGCTCCAAGTAGCTGATATTACTGGTGAAAGGCCAATTCATTTTAGTGGTATCCTATTTTGTTGAGCTATTTGTGGAATTATCTGTGAATTGTTAATGATTGTTCATGAGTTTGGTGCAAAGATCATAAACAAATTATAGGGACCACCCTCCTGGGTCTTGCAAAGCCCAAAGTGTAGGAGGTTATTATTAAAATCCTTGTCAATTGGTCTAGGTCCTTCGAGCTACCCTTGATTGGAATTGGCAATTCCATAGGTAGATTAGAAGACCAACCTGGTTTACAGGAAAAAACACCAACATGATCGATTTCATATTATATGTGTTGAAGAATTTAGAATTTCAATTACATTAATTTATGGATATGTTGTGTCTATAACACTACAAAACCATATGCTCTTTGCATTTACACTTCAGATGAAATACGGCGATACAGAAGATATGGTGATTCTCAACGATGCTGCATTTATTGCCTTGTATAGCATCCAAGAATTGCATTTACATTATGATATCGAAAAATACATACGGCCATACGTGTGTGTGTGTGTAATTACTATATTCAAGTTGTTCAAAACAACCCATTAGGGTTCCACATGGATAAAAATTCATAAAATCATATCTCCCATACATGTTTTGTTGAAACCTAAGCCCTATTCATGCATCCTACAATTACAACAGTATCCATGGGGCCTCTTACACAAGCTACAGTAATCACAAAAAGTTTAAGAGCCACTTTATATCATGTTTGGACTACAAAACCCTGAAAAATAAGGTAACTCAAATTATGATTTGTTAGTGAGTTGTATGGACAAAATCATTAGCACTAGCTCACTCTTGGAGTCTTTTGAAAGAGAAGTGAATCAAGTGGCAGTTAAGTAAAAACCTTATAGTGTCAAGGTGAATGAGGTGATCAATTTTGATTGGCCAATCGATGAAGAGTACAAGGCGATCCAATTGGCTGGTGACACGTGTGCTTTTTGGCCCAATGCTTGTTTGCTCCTCCTTTTTCTATAAGAAGGATTTCAAGGCCAGAACTACAGGTTAGCAAGTTAGATATTTTTGGTCGAGTCTAGATGAAGTTGCAGAGAAAATTGTAGAGTCTAATGGTTTTAGGGAAAA
>VDFB02000017.1:517467872-517486394 GCA_007258455.2 Sequoia sempervirens
TTTTATTTAATTGCAAGTTAGAAAAGGTAAATAAATGGCTTTATGTATTTAAGTTGTTTATTAAATAAATATAGTTATAATGTTAGAAATGTTATTTAATTTATTAGTTAATTTAATTTAATTAATAAAATAATCTAATCTTGGATTAGATTTATTTTATGATTAATTAAATTAATTGTGTTGAATTGATTAATTAAACTTATTTGTAGAGTAAATGAATTAAATGGTTCATCTGGTTTTGAAAAGTGCATGAAATAAAAAGTGTTAAATTATTTTTGAAAATAAATTTTGAAAAGTTGTAAATTCTTTTGGAAAGAAATTATTAAAAGCTTTAAATTTCTTTTGAAATAGATTTTTTTTTTTTTAAAAGTAATAAAGTCATGTTGAAAAGAAATTTGATGTTAAATTTAAAAAAAAACAAAATATCTCAAAATGGATAGAGGGGAAATAACTATGGTGGTTGTGGGATATTTTGGGGAAAGTTGACTATATTTGGGGAAGATATTTCATTTTGAAGAAAGGAAGGATTGCTGTAAAAAAAAGAGAAACTGGCTTTGAAGAAGGAAGGATTTTTCTCTTATTGTTGATGCACTTTGGATTGGAGTGAAGATTTGGAAAGATTTTTGGCAAATTGGAAATTGCAACTCAACACCAGATTTCTTCTTCAAGCTTCCAATAGGGTCTTGTTTTTTTTATTGTTTTGAAAATATGGTTTTTCAATTTTGAAAACTTGTTTGGAAACAAATTTTAAAACTGTGTTGAATCATGATAGAAATTTATATTTTTGTAGAAAAACAAAAACTTACAACGGAAATTTTCAATTTTAATAATAGAAAAATGGAATGAAAACAAAAATAATTTAGAAACCTCTCTGTTTGGATTGGAAAATCTCGAGAAATTGGAATCATGAAGTTTTGTTTAAAAGAATTTATTCTATTGTAGTTTTCTATAGAAAATTTGCTCTATTTAACTGTAAAACAATGGAAATATATATATATAGCAAATGGGGAGGGCAGCCGTGGCTACCACAGCCACACCCCAATGGAGGGCGTTGTTGTGGCAGTGCTCCCCACACTATGTCTAGGGGAAGTGCTGCCACAGGCAATGCCACTACCACAGGCAATGCCACCTCCACAAAGGAGGCTGAGCGCAGCCTATGGCTGCATCCTCCCTTTTAGGGGCCCGTGTAGTCATAAAAAAAAAATCACTTTTTTTTTAATTTTATTTTTATTTGTTATTATTTTATTTTATATTATATATATATAATATATATGTATTATATATAATAATTATATATTATATATATTATATTATTATTTAAATAAATTTTTATTATTATTTATATATATTATATATATATAATATGCATATATATATATTATATATATATTATATATTTTAAATAATTAGATTTATTTAGAGTTGTTGGAAATATATATAGTTTTTCTACAAAATATTTAAATAAAATTTATATGTGTAATCATATAATTAAATATAATTACTTTTAGTTTATTTTTATTAGAAAAGATGCAAAGGGGGATTCTTTAAGAAAATTTGATTTTTATTTCTTTTAAAACAAAAAAAAAACAAAAATTGGTTCTTATAATTAAGTGTAATTGAGAAAATGACAAGTAAAATAATTGGTTTAGTCCCTTATTTAAATTGTGAAGGGAATTAAACAATTAGGGTTTTAATTACTTAATGTTGAAAAAGTAATTTTACTTACCTTGGATGTTTGCAAACAGTGTATTATTGCTTTCCTTGGATTTAGTAAATCCTATTTTAATTGATTACATGCAATATGTCATTGCGTTGTTTGGATTTAAGAAATCCTAAAGTAGGTTATTTAATTGCTAAAAGTGTTTTTTTTCATTATATGTTTTCTCTCATTGTCATTGTTGGGAAAATGGAGTGAATTATTTTATGTACGTCTTCCAAATGGGGTTTTCATTTAATTGTGTGGGTTGCCATAATATGTTAGTCAACCTTTGTATTGTCTTGGGTAGTGTATTTAGTTGTATCTTGTTGTTTTACCTGATTTTCACGAACAGGGATGGTTTGTCTCCTTGGATTAGGAGTGGGTTATGTGGTTTTTGCCTCCTTTAGAAGGAGTGGATTATGTGTTTTGTTTCCTCCAGTGTTTGGACTGATTTTTTTACTATGTGTTCCTCCTAGAGTTGGAGTGGTTTTATCTTGTTAGTATGCACTTGGGATTCCCTTGGTGATTGGGTTGTATGTGTTGTCAAGTAGAAGAGTGGCTTCTATTAGGCACTAGAGCCCAAAGAGGTAAACTAGGTAACCTTCAGAGGTAGTTTAATCAAGTGATAACTAAAACAATATACTTAGAAGTTTGGGTAGTATTTCACATTAATCAAGATAATTTAGCCTCATTCATAGACACAAGTGCTCGTATAGGCTTGGGATGAGTGGGAAGGCCTGGAATGACAAGGTCATCTATCTTGTCTTTACGAGAGTTATTTGATTTCACATGAGTGAGTATGGGGGTTGGCATTCTATTGAGGCCACTAGGATATCCCATAATGGGAGTCGAAGCTTATGAAGATTCTCAAAGGATATCCCATGTTGAGTTATGTGATGACACTCTTTCTATGACAACAGTTGGTATTCGATTTTATGTGTATGGTCTTCCTATCATACTTGATATTTTTTATTTCTGGAAGCAATGTGACTTATGTCAGTGATGTTAGAGTTGTACTTGTGTTATCCTTATGATTGTATGGTTCATGTGTTTGGTTGTGTCAGTGTGAGTTAGCCTATGTCTAGAGGTTGATGAACTTGTATAGGATTCCTTGTTACTATCTTCTAGCACGGGGGGTGAGCCTTCGGGTATCACTTGGTTGGGTGGAACGTGCACCTTTCTCTGTTGAGTTTTCTTCTTGTTCATTTGGATGAGATTTCAAATTGGAGAACTCATGGGATCCAATTTCATTTCATGCTTTATTCATTTCAGTTGAATCTTGTAATTTATTACCCCTCATTTGTTATCGAGGTGGAAGATGTATTATGTAACCATGTTTATTGGATTTACCTCATTCAGGGAATGAGAGTTGTAATCTTATTGTTAAAATATTGTTATTTGAAATCATGTGCTATCTCTTATGATTTGAAGTAATTTATCATGTATGAAATGCATGTGTACTTAATTTATTAAGTAATTAAATGTCATGGTTTCAATTCATGTTTCTTGTTTAGGTATTAAAATAATTTGTCTCATAACCTTAGAGGTTGTTGGCAATGGGTAGTGAACTTGCATGTTATTTGTACTTAAACAAAAAAAAAAATAGTAGGTTTTATTAGTTAATTGCAAGTTCCTCTAGGGTCACATGGCAGGGCGTTACACATGGTATCAGAGTCCAGGTTTAAAAACTAGGTGCTCTGGAACTGCTGAATTTGAAACCATTTTCTGATAGTCATTCGTCAGTAGTTCGACATATCTTTGTTGGAATCGCAACACAATCGCAAAAATCTTTCTGTTGCTATTTTTTCGTCGAAAGGTCGACAACAAATTAAACGTCGAAATAACGGTGAAGTATCATCGGTCGATGGCATCGTGAAATGTTTCGGATGTTCATCAGAATATTGATGAAAATTTTGTGTATCCACCGTCGAATTACACCACAAGTTTGTCGCCAATTCGATGAAATGGGCAAGTAGTAGCGTCGAAACAACAACAAATGTTTGTCACCATTGTGACAAAATGCGCAAGGAGTAGCATCGAAACAACACCAAACGTTCATCGAATGTGTGACAAAATAGGCAAGTATTAGTGTCGAAACAACACCAAGAGTTTGTTGACTTTGTGACAAAATTAGCAAGGAGTAGCGTTAGAAGAACACCAAAATGTTCATCAAAAGTGTGACAAAATGGGCAAGGAGTAGCGTGGTGGCAACGCTGAAAGTTCGTCACAATTGCGATGAAATGTGCAGGGAGTTATGGAAAAATCTTCGTCGTAGATATAGCAACTTCATCGAGCCTTTCTGTTGATTTGTCAATTGTTTTCGTTGAAATTGCGACAAAGCATCAAGTTTTTTTTTTTTAAATATTCATGGAAATGTACCATTGCGAAGACTAAGGACTAGTCATACATACATATTGCATATTGGTTTGATGCTTCAAACGATGCATTTCTTCTATTGAAAAGTGCATTACCTTATTGAGCTTCTCTTTATTTCGAGAATAGTTTAATATTCTCTACTTAACAGGGCTAACCACGTGACGGTGGAAGCTCATTTGGCCACTCCCCCCCCTTACATCACTCTCAATTCCCCAAACCCAATCATATAACATTAATCATTGATTCATCCATTAATAACATATAACATTCATTAATTAACATATAACATTCATTAATTAACATATTCACATTCATTCATTAACATATAATATTCATTCTTTTAGTTTTTACATATTATCAAAAATATGGTTGTCATGATATGATTACAATCACTTTTTTTTTGTTTCTTTTTGAGAGCTACATAAAGCCGAAGTGGAGTATCATTTTCTAAATCAATATTTGTGCCCCCTTTAGTTGTTCTGCCCTCTACTCATGACATGGATGCCGCTGCAAGAGGGGATCAGCTGTAATAAGAAAGAAATGTTAAACTGATATGTTTTATTATTATTGTTACAAGTATTTCATTAATTAAAAAAACATTAGAATGGTTCTCTTTACCTGATGGGTCCACATCATGTTCCTAAACTTTTGTTATAGACTCATGCTCAACATGTTGAACACCCTCTAAATCTTGATCTGCAGTTGAAACATGAAAGGTTATATTAATTAATACACCAATTGAAATTAAAT
The DNA here is from genome assembly GCA_007258455.2 of Sequoia sempervirens. Taxonomy (NCBI): domain Eukaryota; kingdom Viridiplantae; phylum Streptophyta; class Pinopsida; order Cupressales; family Cupressaceae; genus Sequoia; species Sequoia sempervirens. The sequence continues at coordinate 517,472,698 of VDFB02000017.1, forward strand.
ATGTTTAAGAGAACATGAGGGTGGTCCTCTTTACCCGATGGGGCCACATCATGTTCCTGATCTTCTCTAGCCTGATCATGCTCAACATGTTGATCATGTTACATGCTCTAAAGTTGAAACACGAAGGTTACATTAATTAATACACACAATTACAATTAAATATGTTTAAAAGAACTTTTAGAGTGGTCCTTTACTGATGGGGCCACATCATGTTACGATCTTCTCTAGCCCGATCATGCTCAACATGTTGATCAGCTCTACATGCTCTAAAGTACGGATGCACACCATGACCTTCACTGCATTGGCTCCACCCTCACCAAGCTGCATTCCAATGTCATGTGCAGTATTATCATTGCTTGAATGTTTAAAACAAATAGGCATGTAATTACTTTATGGTGGAAATTAATATTGAATAGATTGCACAAGTATTCAATTTTAAATAAACTTTATTGAGTTTATTTACCTACACCTTGGATGCAATGGAATATTGTGTTTGCCCAATCAAGACTCATAGGCATTCAACCACAGCTCCATAGCCTTGCTGGAAGGCAATCTTCAGGTCCTCTTCTGTGGGAACTCTGTTGAATTCAGAGCCCTACATTTTTGTAGAAGATCATGAATTTTTCTTCTATGGTGTGATAAAACCAAAGTTGTTTTCAATTTATTATAATTTGGATGCAATATTTCATTTATTGATACTTAGAATTCCTGCGGCTAATTTCATATAACCACCAGAGCCAAGTTTATGTTGCCCGTGCTTTTCTAGTCTTGCCTTTGTTGCCTTCGATGTGTCGGCCAGCCTATGAAAAGTTTGAAATATGTTAGATTATGTAAAAAATAAAGAGTAATCAGTATATAATTACATTTTTGATAGTGTCACACATAGCATACTACTTTTTAAAAATAAATTAATGGCATTTCCATAGCATATAGACATTGAGAGCATATAAAGTACAAAGTTCAATCCATGAATTATAGAAAATAGATTTTTGTTGGTTATATTCATATCGCTGATTACATTGCATAAAACATACTACAACTGCATAAATATCAGATGGTGACAGTTGTCTATGCTACCACATTTTTCATACATGTCTACCAAAGCATTTTATCAAACAGTTCACTGCCTTGCTGCTATGGCTAAAAGCCTAAAATAGGTGCTTTTCAAACAAGCTATGGATGCTTGGAAAAAATCTATCAAAGCATAATAGTAAGCAATAGCATAGACAAGGCAGTGAACTGTTTCAAAAAATGCCTCAAAGAAATGTGGTCTCATGGTGATGGAATGCCATGACAATCCATAGTAATTTGCTTGTCATGGCATTCGTTATGGCATTCCATCACCATGAGACCACATTTTTTGAAGCATTTTTTCAAATAGTTCACTACCTTTTCTATGCTACCACATTTTTCATACATGTCTAGCAAAGCATTTTATCAAAACAAATAACGCGGCTAAAGTAAAAATTCCAAATGGGTGCTTTTGAACAAGCTATGGATGCTTGGAAAAATCTACCAAGAATAATAGTAAGCAATAACATAGACAAGGAAGTGAATTGTTTGAAAAATAAAAGAAATGTAGTTCCGATGAAGGCCATGACAATCCATAGCAATTTGCTTGTCATGGCATTCATCATGGCATTCCATCACCATGGAGACACATTTCTTTTGAGACATTTTTTTTTCAAGCGGGCCGCTTGTTATGCTATGCATTTTTCATACATGTCTACTAAAGCATTTTATCAAATAGTTCATTGCCTTGCTGCTATGGCTAAAAGCCTAAAAAGGTGCTCTTCAAACAAGCTATGGATGCTTGGAAAAATCTATCAAAGCATAATAGTAAGCAACAAGCCATGGTCTCATGGGTTTTTTTGCTAAAATCAGCTCAATTTTATTCTATGTTTTGCAGATTTTAAACACGCTTTTTTGGGGATTTTGAAGTTTGAAACGGAAAAAAATAATTGAGAAAAAATTCAATGATTTTTTCAAAAAATCAGGGAAAAAATCGTCCAACCTACAGTTTTTTTTTAAATCGCGATTAATCAGGATTTTTTGCAGATTTATGCTTCTATATCACATACCTTCCTTGGCCCAGTGGTGTCCTTCCTTTTTTCTTTTCAGCCTTCTCCTTTCCATCGACACTGTGTCCTTCCACTCCCTCCGAATCATATGATCGCACTTTTTGTTCTTCTCTAAATGTGACCTATATTGGTCCCTCGTATTTTAGATAGGTACCACTTAAGGACCTTGGTTCGGTTGAATGTTTTATCACCAAACAAAGACAACTAAATGGTTAATGAGCTCATCTTTAAATCTTCATTTTGGGCATTCCACCATGTACGTATGGTGGGCCCGAAGAGCTCCAATGTAATATCACTTAGATGTTTATAAAAAACATCATTTCCTACAAAATGATCATGGGATCAATAGTCTAAAAAGAGCGATCAATAAGTAAATTTCAATTGGATTATATAGAATAATAGTTAAAACATTTTTAAGTACCTGGGACCTTCTCTATCTTTATGGGACTGAAATCCCTCATCACCACAAGTGTGACCGAAAATGTTCACGTACTAGTAATACGAAAAGATCCAGGAAATGCTACTAAAACATCACCAGTACTAGTGGCCTCTACATCCCCAGGTACATATCCTGACACATGTTCTGGTATGTGTTCACTGCCAGAGGGTGCGTTAACAGATGCCTACATGGTATGTGTTTCCAACATTTCAAACGACAACATAGGCATGGATGATGGGGTTAGATAATGCGATGTATGCGTAGGAAGATCGGGATGGACACTTGTACCAACCCTTACTCCTTGAGAAGCACTTGTTGTACCCTGATCATGGCTAAGAGCATCATGAGGAGGCAAATAACCCTATAAAAACAACACATATTTTAGTTCATGACATAAAAGAGTACATAATATAAAACCATGAATGAACTTATGTTATAATTAAAGACCTCATGATAGCTTACTTGCAAGTTTTGTAATCTCTCTATCAATACTTTAACCCTCTCTCTTATCTCATCTGTTTGAGGCATTTTGAACATCAACTGAGTCATTTCTTCATTGCATTTTTTCATGAGCTTATTTATCATATCGAAAGGGTTTGTTGAATAAGCCATGTCATCATTAGAAAATATTGACTGCATCTCACTATGGATGCTCTCCTCTATTGCTGGTGCCTTTCCCTGATCAGTTGACTACAACAAGAATATTAAAAATATTATCGAAATTAACACAAAAAACTTATGAAAAAAATAATAATAAAACATTTTGCTTGTATCTAATTTGTACAATTACAATGAGGTAAACCTGTCAGGTAGAAGCACTTGAAGATACATCGCGATCTATGCTCTGGGCCAGAGCCTTCTCCGTATGATCAATGTCCCCCTGTGACAAAAATTAAATATAAAAAAAATTACCAAAATGAAACCAATAGACTTATGAAAAAAAGAAGAAGAGTAAAATGGTATATTGGAGTCATTAATTGGAGGTTGGGTAAAATGGTACATAGTACGTACCACCCCCATAGTAACTGTGTTTGTAACTATGTGATTCAAATTGTAATCAATTAGCAACTCTTCCCCTGTAGTTATTGATTTTATCGCACATATGAATACACAGTTTCCCTCGCGCGCCTCGAATATGCAATTGGGTTGCTTATTTGTTGACCCAGGCCGTGTACTGTTTATAAACCCTGCAATATTCCATGTTGTATATAATTTGCTGACAGTGCATACCTATGCATACTTCATGTATATTGAACTAGTTGCATCCAATGTTTGTAACTGTAATAGGGTCCAACAAACTTCATCAATTCAGTAACTTTGTCGTAACAGACCTTTATGTCATCCATGCAAAATAGGCCCAAACCATGTATTGACGATGGTGCTATGCGATATATCCTCTCATTGACACAAAAATTGGTGTTTATTGGAGGAAGTTCCTTGGGTACCCATTGTTTATGTAGATGTTTGTACCTCAAGCACACCTCGACATCCCCTATGCTCTCATCATCATAAGAACATGACCCCCCTTTAGCAAGAAAAAATTCCATGCATTTACAAAATTTTCTTCTAATCTTTTGACCTCTAGTTGATCTCCCTCTTTTAGACATACATGTCTCACTTTCCTCTTCTCTTCCTAAATTTCCCTCGCTCGAGGAAGACAGATCTGACAAATACCTATTTGGTGGTACCTACACTCGTAAGGATGTTGAATGAAGTTCTTTCATGGTGATGTGATCCCAAGGTGACATTATGATTAATCTATCATTTCATCGCTAGAATTTCACAGGTTATAAGGTAATCAAGTCTTGATAGATTGCAAGCTATTGTTACTACCATCTAAATGTGTCCATCACAAATCAAATCTACTTAACCTTTTAACTCCCAAACTTTGTAACAAGTGTTAAATGTGACTATAGTCCACCAGTTACACAACCAAGGCCTCAAATGTATTCTCTAATTGTAATCAAAGGACTTTTTCTCTTCATTCAAGTAAATAAACTTGAAGGGAAATACCACCAAGTGGTTTATTGGACACCTACATGACTAAAAATAGAAACAAATTAACATTTAATTTCCATATGTCTAAGTGGTTAATGGGGAGGGAGTGTGTACTAGGCCTAGTTAAGTCATCATAAGTTTATGCTTTGGAAATAATTTTTTTTGAAGTCATATTAAATCTTCCTATGTCTAATTGCTAGGAGATTTTTGGTATGTTTTAAGGTAGGATGATTGATGAAAGAGCCCAAAGACTATCCTTTCTCCATGGTATCCAGGTACACATAGCAGCGGTCTTCTCTTATACAGTTGGACATGATTTAAAGAACTTAGCTAGGAATTATTCATTTAACCTAAGGTTTTCTCATAATGCCATCATTGGAAAAGTATGATCAAATTCTTCTATTATGAAGAATTGGTCTATGTGCCTCTAGTAATCACTATAAATGTTTGTAAGGATAAAATGACTAATTGCATCAGGTAGGAGAGAATCAACTTTGAGTTCTTCAAAGATTATATTCCTCTATTCATAATTTTTAAGGGTTGTGTGTGGAGGAGGTTATCACTACCAAGAAGGGAGGAGACCTTTCCTTGTATTCTTTTATAATTTTCATTATTCTTATTTATTTTACACCTACATTTACAAATACACATACATATGCATTTACTGTTTTCATTTATTTCTCATGTAGTTTAATAGTTTGATCTGATGGAGCCTCAAATTTAAGTCCTTGGTTTCCTTTTGTTAGTAGTTTGTCTTGATTATTCGAAAGGTACCTGGGGTTGGAATTTTTCTTTGCTTCCATGAAACCTTGGTGCTCTATCTTTGGGTTGGGTCTTTTTTGTCATTACCTTTAGAGGAGGGGTTCTAAAAACAACTTATGTCCCATTGAATCGTCTAGGCCAGGCCCCTTTTTAATAAAAATGCTAAATATTTCACTTGCCCCTTTTATTTATTAAAGTCTGGGTCGGTCCATGCCTCGCGCTTTTAAAACAACATTGAGTCATCGACTGTCATTGCCCTAGGCGATGTCCCTTTCCCCTTATTTTCTACTAAGTATTTTTAATGTTTTGTAGGGGTTATTTTGATGACTGTCGATTTCCCTATAGTTGATTTTGACCGTTCCCCGCGATCTCACGATGACACCACCACTGACTGTTTGGTGATCGTGATATTGCGGGCAGGCGCCACGTGTCTTAGTTTTTTGATGCTGAAAAGAGTAAAAACAAAAGTGTTTAATATGTGTATCGGACTTTAGTGCGTTATGGAATAGGTTACTAAACCACATGTGAGATGCACGTGCTCATGATCAACAACGATGTTTTAACCTTGGTGAAAAAAGTTGATCGATGGATAGGTATTGATGCTACTCCCTATTATGTATGATCGTGATCACCGATGAAGGGAATCAACGATTGCTCGCTATCATGTGATCCTAAAATGAAGGGATTTTAATTATCGTGATATCACAGGTGGGCGCCACATGTATTCTTTTGGCACTGTGTATTATGGTGGATCCTTGATAATGGCGTGGAGACGTTGTCAGCTTCTTTGAATGTGACTGTTCGATAATCTGACAAAAACAAGAGATCGACGGTGAAGATTTAAATTTGCATCAAATACAATTGAAGTCATTGGCGCGATGTGCAAGTAAGCTTTAATGGCAGATGAGACATCTTCTGGCCATTTCTCATAAATTCTAAGTATTTAATTTCAAGATATCTTCACCACAAGGGCATTCAAGTATTTTCAAAGTGGTCCAGAGCCAAAGATATAGTTTTTTCAAAGCAATTACAGCAAGGTTTGATTTTCTGCAAGGCACGAAATCCCGTGAGTTACTTTCTTTATCACTGTTTCTGTTTGAATGTGATTCTCATGGAGGGTTGTTTTGTGTTGGTCAGTGGTTTTATGGATTAAGGTTCTAGGGTTACTAGTTCTTTTGAATTGTGGGAAATTGCAAAATTCTATGGTAATTTCATTTTGGGTAGCCCTATTTTATTCACAAATTTGATCTTAGGAGAAGCCTTGGTTGTTTGAAATGGTGCCACTAAAGTGGCATTCTGGCCTTATTGATTATTTGCAAAGGAATGTATACGACGATTTCCTTGACCAATTCCCTTTGTCAACAAATGACAAGAAGAGGGGTTTGATCTTATTAAATGGGATAGCCTTAGGTGAGGAATTAAGATATAAAACCTATAACATTGCAGATGCTAGGGTACAAATGATAGGCTTGGAAATGTTTAGGAGATGGTATGGGTAGCGAAATATGTCTCATCCTTTTTCAAATGGTTGGAGATATGATATGGGAAAACTTGTGGTGCCGAATGTATTTCTTGATGTTGACCTACTCAAGGTAGTGGCTACACGATATGATCCCATCACAAGGATTATCAGGGATAATGATGGTGGGGTTTTATTGAATATAAATGCAGATGAGATTTGGTAGATTTTTTATTAAGTGAATACAGCTCATTCTTGGTCCGAATAGACCTTGATGAAATAAAGCATGAATATGCTAGGGTACAACCTCTTTTCAGATTAAATTTGCTTCCTCCTCATCTAGCTAGGGCAGGTAGTTCAACGATTCACATCAACCCAACTAACTGGGAACATTTCAGGTTGAGTTGTTTTGTTGATAATTTCTTGGCAAATTTTTATTCACTTTGCCAAATTTTAGGTTTCAGCCCTAATACCGTGATGCCCATTGCTTATATGTTAATGGGGGCTCAAATTCAACATCCTAACTTTTCTGTAGTGTACAACTATGCTTCTTTCCTTGCTGAAAGGATACATGAGGGTTTGTTGAACTTGTATGTGGGGGACACTAGTACTCCTTTCTTTTGGTATTTCTTATTAATGCATATGTTCTTATACAAGAATGTTGATTTCTTCTCAGAGAAAATGGAGTTGAGGCAGGAGATGAATGGAGAAAAATTACCAATGTAGGCTTGGAGTGCAGACTTGTCTTACAATAAGGGAGATGTCAGTTTTGTATAATTTGATAACTACTTTGCTTCCAGGATCAGAGCTAGACTGATGGTGAATGTGCCAAGGATTCCTAAGGATTTGCAAAACTTCCTCTGACCCAAAGTGAGGAAGCCTACTTTGAAGGTTTGTCATAATTGGGGTGACATCATTCTATACCCTATAAGCATTGTCCTAAGGGTTGATGGTTTCCAGGGAGCTCCTCATATTCTCCCATATAATGTACCATCAAGAATGGGATTTGCAGAGGTCATGTGGCAACTAGGTTGCATTCATAAAGATAATTTGATAGGAAAAGGAAAATGGACTTTGTTCCTTGATTATATTGTTGTTTCAAACTTTGTTTTTTCCAAGGGAGGATGGGTTTACTTTGACAGATATTTTGATGACTACCATTTGAAGAGTGGATCTAGGAGGCAACATGACCCTGAGGGATTTGTTGCCCTATTTAGACAAAGAATTAAGGGTGGCAAGTTTGCTCATTTTTTCAATTTTCCTGAGGATTTGATTAGAAATGAGTTCGATTTGAACTAGTAGAATTAAATAAAGAGAAGTGGACTGCTTATGAGAAAATGTTGGCCATGGTGCATAAAGTAGATCCAAAATATGATCCACTGATGGAGTTCACTCCATTTCATAAAAGAATTGATTTCTTGATGAATAATTTCAAAAAAATCATGAGCACCCTGAGAACCAAGAAAATAAACTTGGAACTAGATTGGGGAATTCAGGGATTGGAGGTGAGGCCTAAAGAAACAAGGTCGACCTATCAGCCACCAGTCGACAGGCCTCTATATAGGAGGAAGAGAGATGATAGCAGTGATGAAGAAGGAGGAGATAAAAAAGGGAAAAAAATAATGAAAACATCATCACAATTGGGTCATGGGATTAGGAAACCTCAGGGGATAAAGATTGTGGATCTGGATTCAACACCTAGAAATGACCCTGTAGAGCTGCCATCAGAGCCAAGCCTTAAGAGGCGAAGAGTTGAGGAGTCACAAGAGGCTCTGGTGGATGAAATAATTATAACTAATCAAGACATGCAGGTTGGTATACCCTCCCCTCCTAGATCAGCACAATTGGTGCTAACTAATATGGATATAAAGGCGCGGTGTGTACAGGACACCAGGATGGTGGCTTGCAAGCTGTTCTTGGATGATGATGCCTTTGTGAAAACTCATGTTCTTGCAATTGATCTGGAAGATGAAACTTGAAGAATATTAGGATAAATGCAAGACCAGGAGGGAATCATGACCTGATAGGTCTAACTAGTTGAATGATGATGAAGTCAAAGCTGAATTAATGGAGCAATTCAAAAGCATCCTCCTGATGAAGGAAGGAAACTTGTATCTCAAGCTGGTGTCTTACTCCTCCCTGAATGGGACATAGCTAATGTTGTAGCATTCAATGCTATTATGCAGTCTAAGCATCCTATGCAAAACAATGAAGAAAATGTCAAGGTAGCTCTACAAGACTCATTTTAGTGAGGAATATGAAACTTTAGTCATATGGGCACTGGCACCTCAAAGTAGAAAACCAAATGTGGCTGATATTAGCCCAAGTCTAAGGGGTGGGCTCATTATCAAGAGAGCTTCTAAACCCTCAATAATAGAAGCCACAATCCTTACACTGAATGTGGCCAAATTGGCCCAGAAGATAGCTGAAAGAGATGAAGCTGAAAAGAAAAGCATGATGGAAAAGTACAAAGCAATAATTGGGGAGTATAGTAGAATGCAGCGAAAAAATGTTGAGCTACAATCTAAAGTAGATAGATTGAGATACAGACAGGTGGGAGAATCCTTCAGTGCCTCTGCTATCAGAGCATTACCTACTACTTTGGGGTCATTTCGCCCTATTATCCCAATCATTTCTACTCTTGGATCCCCAATTCAAAAACCTTCTAATAGCCCTACACCAAGGCCAGTCAAAGAGGAAGATGAGTATTCTGTAGATCCTACCAAAAAGCAGATGATGAATAAAATCAGAGAATTACAGGCTACCCTAAGGGCAAGTGAGGATGGTGCTATGGCTAAACACAATGAGGTGGTTGACACCGTTTTGAGGCATTTAAATGAGAAGGTTGATTCTAGATTTCCAGTTGTACATTCTTTATATTCTTTATTCTTGGGTGGAATACAAAACATTAACAGAGATCAAGAAGTGGTTCTACCTCTGGTTGAGAACTGGATCCCTCGGGCCACTGATTTAGATATTATGTTTAAGGCTTCCAGATTTGATGTAAATAACAAGCCCCAGTCATTAAAGCCTGCTCAAAGTTTTGTGAAATTATTGAAGGGATTCCAGGCCCTGTTTGATGATTTGAGTAGGAAAATTAGAGAACTAGTAAAGAGTTTTGATGATTGGAATGACACTTTTCTGCCAAATGTAATAGATGCACAAGGAAATATTAAGACGCTGTAGTAGTAGCAAGATAGGTAGAAGAGGTTATTAATGCAAAAATCAAATTGGTTTGTGATGACTCAGAACATGACTTGTTGGTAGGCAACATGGATAAAATAATTAATACCAGCATGTTCTTAGAGTCATTTGAGAGGGAGGAAAACTAGGTTGCGGTGAAATTCACACCTTACAATACCATGGTGAGGGAGGTGGTGAATTTTAATTGGCCAACGGATGAGGAATATCAAAATTGGGTGGACAAGTACTTAACTAAAGAGGAGTGAAACGGTGTCTATTACTGGCAACTGACATCTCAACAGTGATATTATAACTGATTATGGTTTTGTTTCCATGGTGGCTTTGGGCACAGGTTCTGAGGTGTAACAAATGTTGTAGCTATTGAATAATGAGTAGAAATCAACGAAAAGATGCTCTGAGACTTGGTGGTTTTGAACATAGTTTTGAATTGGCACATAGCGGTCCAATTGACCGATGACATGTGTAATTTTTGGCCCAATGCTTGTTGCTCCTTTGTTTTCTATAAGAAGGATTTCAAGGCCAGAAATAAGGGTTGGCAAGTCAGATATTTTAAAGGTCGAGTCTAGGTATAGTTGCAAACGAGATTGTAAGAAACTTTTTGAATGTTAAGGCAATTTAGGTTTGGGGTTATCCTATAATGGGTTTTAAAGTTATGGAGATTTGATGTTTCATAAGAAGCACTAGCATTTGGGCTATGATGTTATATCTCGAGCTCATGTCTCTCCTCTGTACAAACATATCATAATTTTGAATAGAATAATCAAGGATTATGACGTTCATCTCATTGCTCTGATGTGTGTGTTTTTTGTTTTAGCTTTAATTCAAAGAATTAATTAAAGTGCTTAAATGGAATCATGGATGGGTATGTTTGTAGAGGGATCTAGTAAGAAGTATTGGGTTGGGACAAGAAATGACACTATTGTAATGCAATATTTCCAGGGATCATGCGTGCTAAGTGTTTAAATCTATTGTTGAATCATGAATGTTTATGAATTTGACTCCCCAATGGTATATGGCACTGATCTAAATTGTATGAATTTGTGAAACTCTGTGTCTATATGTCTTTGCTTAGGGCTTGCCACCAAATTGCAAATAAAGTGACTATCATAAGTTATGAAATAATTTTGTAATCATCTCATGCTCCAAGTAGCTGATATTACTGGTGAAAGGCCAATTCATTTTAGTGGTATCCTATTTTGTTGAGCTATTTGTGGAATTATCTGTGAATTGTTAATGATTGTTCATGAGTTTGGTGCAAAGATCATAAACAAATTATAGGGACCACCCTCCTGGGTCTTGCAAAGCCCAAAGTGTAGGAGGTTATTATTAAAATCCTTGTCAATTGGTCTAGGTCCTTCGAGCTACCCTTGATTGGAATTGGCAATTCCATAGGTAGATTAGAAGACCAACCTGGTTTACAGGAAAAAACACCAACATGATCGATTTCATATTATATGTGTTGAAGAATTTAGAATTTCAATTACATTAATTTATGGATATGTTGTGTCTATAACACTACAAAACCATATGCTCTTTGCATTTACACTTGCATTTAGAAATACACATTTATATACATAGATATAGATTTCTTTAATGATATGTTGCATTTATTGTTCTAGGAGAGCATCCAGTAATTGCATTTACATTTACATTTAAAAATACATATACATGCATATATATGTGTGTGTGTGTGTGTATCATTTATATTCAGTGTTCAAAAACAACCCATTAGGTCTACACATGGATAAAAATTCATAAAATCATATCTCCCATACATGTTTTGTTGAAACCTAAGCCCTATTCATGCATCCTACAATTACAACAGTATCCATGGGGCCTCTTACACAAGCTACAGTAATCACAAAAAGTTTAAGAGCCACTTTATATCATGTTTGGACTACAAAACCCTGAAAAATAAGGTAACTCAAATTATGATTTGTTAGTGAGTTGTATGGACAAAATCATTAGCACTAGCTCACTCTTGGAGTCTTTTGAAAGAGAAGTGAATCAAGTGGCAGTTAAGTAAAAACCTTATAGTGTCAAGGTGAATGAGGTGATCAATTTTGATTGGCCAATCGATGAAGAGTACAAGGCGATCCAATTGGCTGGTGACACGTGTGCTTTTTGGCCCAATGCTTGTTTGCTCCTCCTTTTTCTATAAGAAGGATTTCAAGGCCAGAAGTACAGGTTAGCAAGTTAGATATTTTTGGTCGAGTCTAGATGAAGTTGCAGAGAAAATTGTAGAGTCTAATGGTTTTAGGGAAAATGCAATTTAGGTTTTGAGTCATTCTGTAGTAGGTTTTGAATTCATGGAGATTTGATGTTTTATGACAGTACTGGCATTTGAATTGATATGATTAATTCAAACTCATGTCTCTCCATTGTACAAGCATATCTGAATTTTGAATAAAATGATCAAGGGTTGTTTCGTTCATCTCACTGATGTGATGTGTATGATTCTTGTTTTAGGTTTAATTCAAAGAATTAATTAAAATGCTTGTATGGGATTGTAGGTGGATATGTTCTGTATAAGCTATTTTATTTTTTCTTTCTTATCTTATACCATTTTACAAGAATGGGGGTGCCAATGTACGAGAAGATCTTTGGAAACTAGGCATGAAAATTGAAGGTTAAAGAGAATGGGGGTGCCAAACATACAATACTCATTGCCCCTTGGTCGTCGATTTTCTATGAGTGCCCTCAACCTCATCCTTAGCGTTGGTATTGACCTTGTTTTCACTCATCCAAACTCTTCCTCGGCACTGATATTGACCTTGCTTTCACTCCTCCAAACTCTTCGTTGGCGCTGGTATTGACCTTGTTTTAACTCCAAACTCTTCCTCAGTGCTGGTATTGACCTTATTTTCACTCCTCCAAACTCTTCCTCGGCACTGGCATTGACCTTGTTTTCACTACTCCAAACTCTTCCTCGGCGCTGGCATTGACCTTTCACTTCTCCAATTTGACAAGCTACAACCTGGTTTCGTTAGCTTTTACAGTATGTTAATTAAGTTCAAAAATTTGGCACCATTTAGCTAGGTTTTAATATTCTACAATATAGTTAAGTATATATTAGCTATATTTTACATAATAAATAATATAATTATTCAACTTATTATAATTAATAATTAATAATAAGTATATTTTTATATAATACAAAATATAATTAATATAATATATATATAATATAATAGTAATATATATTAATATGAGAGAGAGAAACTAAATTTTGATTGGATGTTTCATGTCAACAATCCAAGGATGGCACGTGTCCTTGGGGAGTTATGCTCAAGGTAGTATTTCATTTGATTAAAGATATGATAGTTCTTCTTTAAGACCTCTTCAATGTACCCATTGCACACTTAAGGAGACAAAGATAAATATAAGGAAGAAAATATAGAGAGAGAGGGAGATAATGACAAACATACAAATAGAAAGGGAGACAAACAGATAGAGAGGGGTAGAGAGATAAAGAGATAAGGATGAATAGATAGAGATATAGGGAGGGTGATTGATATATCTCTCCCTGTCGCTCTCTATATCTCCCACTATTATGTCACTCCCGCCTCTTCTCCCCTCTATCTATTGAGCTATCTATCCCTCTCCCCCCTTTCTCTCTCATTCGCTCCATCTCTCCCTCCATCTCTCCTACTCTATATCTCTATCTCTATTTCTCTTTTTATCTCCCTCTTACTCCTCTCTATATACCCGAGAGCAATTAGGAGGTGGAGGGTGGGCTTAAGGGAGGGAGGGA
>VDFB02000017.1:517488111-517559683 GCA_007258455.2 Sequoia sempervirens
GAACAATTATTTTTCACTATATTAACAACACTTGTTTCAATAGGTGTCTTATTTTATTAAATGACCATTTTATTTTTTAAAATGATATACTTATAGTGGAGAGTTGTGATATTTTATTTGAAACAAAAAAAATACTTATTTCACTTCTTCATGAAATATGTCACTTCTTTATGAGTTATGAGAGGGGAAGGGGAGAGAGAGAGGAATGGTTGTCACTGACTCTTGGCTCACCCAAATGGTTGATAATTGCACTAAGATGTGCATATTCAATCGAAAGTTAAAATTCATAAAACTCATACTAAAAGAGTGGAATATCCAAGTCTTTAGAAATCTTTTCAAAGAAAGGATCTCCTTGAAATTAGAATGGCTAAGATCCAAAAAGACCTCTCAATTGATCTTTCTTACATCCTAATAGAAGAAGATAGGAATCTCATAATTCAATTGGATGGTGTCTATAGTTTTAAATAAATCTATTGGACACAAAAATCAAGGATTAGATGACTTAAATAAGGTGTAACACCAAGTTTTTTCATTTAAAATGAAAAATTAGAATGCAAAGAAACATAATATGAAGATTGAAGATGGAAAGAGGGAGGGAGTGGGAGAGAGATATGGGGTAGAAGGTTAAATGTAGAGGGTAGAGGGTTTAAGGGTTTAGAGTTTAAGGGTATGGAGGGGAGAGAGATAGATGGAGTGAGTGAGTGAGAGAAAGACCTAACAGAGGGAGAAGGGTGAAAAGGCAAGACTTGAGAGATAAGAGTGAATGAGTGAGAGAGGGAGACCTCAGAGAGGAGTGGTGCTAGGAGGAGAGACTTGGGAGAGAAGAGATAAATGAAAGGGATTAAAAGGGTAGAGGGGTAGAGGGTTTAAGGTTTTTAGGTTAAGGGTTTAGGGTTTAGGGTTTAGGGTTAAGGGGAGATAGAGGGAGGCTAGGTAGGTAAGTGAGAGACCTAAGAGAGGGAGAGGGGGTGGGATATTGAAGATACTTGAGAGAGAGGGACAGAGTTGGAGACAGATAGAGGGAGAGAGGGTTAAGGGTAGAGGGTAGATGGTTTAAGGGTTTAAGGTTAAGGTTGGAGGGGATAGACATAGAGGGATTGAGTGAGTGAGAGAGAGACCTAAGAGAGGGAGAGGGGGTAGGATAGTGAAGATAGTTGAGAGAGAGATAGAGGGAGGAGTGGGAGAGAGATAGAGAGGAGGGTTAAGGGTGGGGAGTAGGACTGTTTAAGAATTGGAGAGGATAGAGATAGAGGGAGTGAGTGAGAGTGAGAGAAAAGATCTAAGAGGAGGAGAAGGGATAGGAGGAGAGACTTGAGAGAGAGACCACAGAGAGAGAGGGGGTGGAGGGAGGAGCTTGAGAGAGAGAGGGAGTAGAGGTTTAAGGGTTTGGGGTTTAAGGGTTTAAGGTTAATGGTTTTAGGGTTTGGGGTTATGGGTAGTGATGGAACTTTAGAATTTTTGAACTATATTTACATAAAAAAAACACATATGGACTAACAGTTGAACACAAAAAATCTATTTGTTATAAAAACAACACATAATGATTTAAAATACAACTTATATTGAACAAAAATGGACCAATAGTTGAACACTATAACTTTTTGAAAATCCTTCACATTTAATGGGAAAATACATGTTATTTATTGTGCTTACCTTTTATATTTGTGATAGGACAAACTACTAATCTAAAATTATCCAATGCTTGTACTGATGGAACTTCAAATTTTGTTCCTAATGTTTCACTCATGTCCTGCCTTATGTCACTAGTCTTTCATGGTGTTGGAAAATTTCTTAGGGCTGGGGTTTTAGGTTTGTCTTCATCTTAAACCCTTGTGTTTACCTAATTCCTTGGTCAGGATCTATTTGGCCGTTACCTTTTTTTGAAGGGTTTTAAAAACATCTTATGCCCCATCATTCCATCTAGGCCTGGTCCCTTTGGTCTTAATATTTTATTTCCTCCACGGGTTTTATTTTCCTAGTTGGCCCTATGTTGAATGGTTTTAAAAAAACTTATGTCCTTGTTTTCCATCTGCCTAGTAATGTCCCATTGCCCTTTAATGAATTTTTTATTTTTTAGAAGGATGAAATTTGCACTACCGTTAATCAAAATGCCTTCAAGATCAACAGTTGTCTGCCATCCCATGATCGAGAATTGTAGGATGGCGATATCGAGGGTGGGCGACACGTGTCCCATCTGGGGATCAAATTTGCACAATTGTTCATCAACTGTCCTTTGATCTGATTCGTTCCCCATCATCTCGCAATGGTACTTTGGTTGATTTCAAAATCACGGGTAGCTACCACGTGGACTGTACAAGGTGGAGCCCGAGGAAATTTTTGTGCGATATAGCTTAAACCCTTGTGTTTACCTAATACCTTGGTTGGGATCTATTTTTCCGTTACCTTGTTTGAAGGGTTTTAAAAACATCTTATGCCCCATCATTTCGTCTAGGCTTGGTCCCATTGGTCTTAATATTTTATTTCCTCCACGGGTTTAATTTTCCTAAGTCCTGGTTGGCCCTATGCTGAATGGTTTTAAAAATACTTATGTCATTGTTTTCCATCCGCCTAGTAATGTCCCCTTGCCCTTTAATGAATGTTTAATTTTTCAGAAGGATGAAATTTGTGCTACCATCAATCAAAATGCCTTCAAGATCAATGGTTGCCTGCCATCCCGTGATCAGGAATTGTAGGATGGTGATATTGCGGGAGGGAGACACATGTCCCATCTGGGGATCAAATTTGCGTGACTGTTCATCAACTGTCCTTTGATCTAATTCGTTCCCCGCCATCTCGCAATGGTACTTTGGTTGATTGCAAAATCACGAGCATCTACCACATGGGATGTACAAGGTGGGGCCCGAGGAAATTTTTGTTTAATATATTTTAAATGTTTCATTGATTCTAAAGCAAAACATTTAAAATGAAATATTTGACAAGGCCGGGGGGAAATTCATTAAAAATGAGCAAAAGTAGAGAAATTAGGGCAACTAGTGATTTTAATGGTATATTAAAAAAAAATCATATTTTGATAGTTGAATACATTCAAAATATTCCTAATATATTTCTAATTTAAAAAATATATTGTTTAATTTTTTAAATATTTTTTTTCAAAATATATTTTTATTTTAAAATATATTATACATACAAAATTACATAATCAATAATGAATGTAATAGACTTTTGGTGAATATATCTAGAATGCGGATTAATATAATGGCGAAAACTAATTTTAATTAAAAACACTAACATCATTAAAAGGTAAGTTTATAATTATAAAAATTTAACATTAAATTATTTAACATTTGAAATGAAAATTTAAATGTTATATTACATAATAGTTTATAATTTACTTATATAGTATTTTTGGATAATAGAAACAATTTTTGATTGATTTGGCTATTTTTCTAAGTTCCATTATTGAATTTAAATCTTATAAATATAATTATATATCACAGCCAATCAATATTACAATTTAAAATAATAATAATGAATATTGAACATCTTAGATTTTAATTTATAGCTTAAATATTAAAAATTTATTAACTCAAGTTTATAAAATATAATATATATATTTTTAAATAAAGATTCAAGGTATTATATATGTATATTTAAAGATCCCATAGAATTATCTTTTTAATTTACTGAGGTAATATGATTAATTTCATTTTATAATTTTATCTTATCTTATCTTTTTTAGCAATTTTTGGTATCCTACATAATTTGTTTTCTATAAGTATCATGTTGTATACTCTTTATATGGAGGTAGTGTTTTTTCATGGAGCTTAATAAAGTTTTAATAATTTTTAGTCATTTTAAATATTTTTATTTTTTTCTAAAGATAGGTATATTTAGACTTTTGATGGCTTATGTACAATTATGCATATTCTTTTATTTATTATATTTTTTGCAATATCATGTTATTATTGATTAATCACATTATTTGTTTGTCATTTTTATTTGTTTTGTTGAAAAATATTTTATCTTTACTTTACATCTATTATAATTTCAAAATTATCAAATTTAAAAATTATAAATAAAAACTTATTTTTATTAATCTCTTGAAGTACGTAGGTCCTAATCTTTTGTAGATTAATAACTATCTAAATAGCTATTTCTTTCCTTTATTTCTATAAATATGTCTCATGTCTGTATTGAAATTTACGAGATGTGTATGTAATTATTAGCACAACACTCTTAGAGATTAGGATTTATTTTCACATTTATCTATTTTCTTATTGTTCCTAATAGTGGCTCCCAATATTGTGCTCCTTGCATGATACATTTATAAAATGCACTTGGTAATGTAGTATGTGGTTGAAATATTAGAGTAACAACAAATGGTTCTTTTCATTTTTGGCACATGATTGGCCATTTTTACTATGCTAAATTTTTATTTTCACTTTTATTTTCATAGTTTTCATGTTGTCAAATTTTTATATATTTCTTAGTCTTTTAAAAAATTAAATGAAGGTTCTATTAGTGTCTCCAATCTTGCTAAAAATCATGTATAGAGAGTACAATATATAAACTATTAATTATAGAGTATAACAACAAAATGAATTTAAAAACTACTACATAGAAACAAGGTTTAGAATAATTCAAAATAGAGATACCATTCTCCTACAAATGATACATTATTATGGGGAAACCCTACATTAGCCCACACTTTCACTCTCGGGGCCGCTCTCCCCACACTCTCTCCCGGCTCTCTCGCACCCTCTCCCACTCTCTCCCTGCTCTCTCCTCCCCATCTCCCACTCTCCCCACTCTCCCATTCTCTGCACCCTCTCCCACTCTCTCCCACCTTCTTCCTGCCTCCACTCTCCCATTCTCTCCCACTTTCTTCCTCCCTCCCTCCCTCTCTCTCCCACATCTCTCTCCCACCTTCTCCCACACTCTCCCACCCTCTCTCCCACCCTCTTGAAACACTAATGAAAATGGTCAGTGGTATTGTGGAAGATGTGATAAAACTTTCCCTGAATGTGATTATAAATATATACTTCAATGCAAAGTGCAAGACCATACTTCATTCACTTGGATTACAACTTTTGAAGAAGTGGCAGAAGAAATTATGGGTGTAACAACAAAAGAATTGAATATTTTGAACCATGAAAAATAAGATTATGTTAAGTTTTCACACATTATACAAAAGGTCCTTTTCAACAGATACATATTTAAACTTCAAGTAAAAAAAGAGACTTATATACGTGAACAAAGGATTAAATGCACAGTCATAAAAACAACAAAGTTTGATTATTCATCTGAGAGCAAAGCTTTATTAGACTCAATTGCAAAGCTATAGGTTTCATAACATTCAAATGCTTGAATGTATATAATGTTAACAATGTATTCAAACATTTGAAAACAAAATAGTGGATATATCTAAGTTAGTTAATGCCATTTTGTCATGATATACTTCTTTGATTCTGTAAATACTAAATCTAATGATTGATGAACATTTCTACTTTTAAATTTATAGTTCTTGGTTGATTGTTGTTATAGACAAGTTGGTATGATTTCAAATTTCAATGTGTACCCTTATATATGAGAATTTAGATAAACAATGACACAAACAAGAATGAAATCAAATTGATTGCTTTCAAATTCATATTCATGAAAATGTAAGCATTTTTTCAAATCAATAGGCATCTTGATAAAGATAACTCTCGGCGTGTTTTACATATATTATTAATTAATATAGGTATGCTAGTTAATTAAATTATTAACTATATTTGATTTGTATTATATATTGAATTGTTAAAAGATGTAAAAATCTTAATACTAAATATATAGGAAAATGGTTAAAAAATTACATATTTTTCAAAAAATAAAATATAGTGTAATTTAAAATACAAATTATATAATTCTTATAATATTTATATTATTATTTATTGAATATTTTGCAAATTTAAACTAAAAAATTAGCCTCCCCCTCTCGCTCTCCCTCTCTCTACATATATCTCCCTCTTCCCCATCTTCTATCTCTCCCTCCTCTACATATCTCTCTCCCTTTCTCCCTCCCTCTCTCTATCTCTCCCCATCTCTCCCTAATCTCTTGCTTCCTCCCTATACCCCTATCTATCTTCATATCTCAACCTATTTGTCCCTTTATCTTCCCATATATCTCTATGTCTATGTCTTTCTCTTCCCATTTGTCTATCTCTCTTTCTCTCTCTCCATCTCCCCCTATTCTATCTCCCTCTCTCTCTCTCTCTCTATATATATATATATATATATATATATCCCTGTCTCTCTATATATTTATTTCTCTCTCTATTTTTATCCCTTTTCCTCTCTCATTCTATATTCATCTCTACCTCTATCTATAGGGAGAGATACAAAGGTGAAGCATTGGACCTTCCCAAAGATCCACCAATCTCAACACTACTCCCAACTATTTTGAGAATTTAAGTACATATTGTATGGTAGATTAGGAGGCATGTGTCAAAGCTCATATTTATTGATGCAAAATAGGTCCAAAGTCACAAATTTGACGTAGAGTTAGTTATAGTTTTGTACAAAATTTCAAGTACCACATAGAGCTAAGATATTCCACTTTTTTATATCATGTCATCAAATTTGGCACTTAATCAAGATTTGTATCTTCATCAACATTAACAAAAGCAAAGGTATGTACTTGAATCCCTTGCATTTAAATTTTTCTATATATAAAAATATTTTAATATTTTCCCTCAAATCCATAATATGTATATTAGTGTGTATTTATTTAATGCAATAAAGAATTAACCTAAGTAACACATTAAGAATTCTAAGGATTTGTGCTTGGAAAAAATGCATAACAAATTTATTTGTTGGATGTCGTGTTGTATAGTTTAGAAAAGCTCAAAATATGAATAGGATTTTAAGGCCATATATTATGGTAGCTTACAATGTAAAAGAAGGAAGGAAATCCATTATCAATTTTAATCTACAATTTAATACCATATGAAAAATCACATGTAGTATTATCTAAAATTAATTCTTGACATATTAATTTTATAAAATACACTTACCATTCAATAAAATTCTCCCAAGAAAGAAACCCTAAGTGAACATTAATTGAACCCTAATTGTAGATTCATAACTCTAATCATAACCCTAAGCGAACACTAATCCTAATCAAACCCTTACCCTAGTCTTAAATTTATCATATAATCTAATTATCTCTCTTATCTAAATTTGGGTTGAATTATTTTTCCTTTATTTTTAATTGCATATATTTTTTGTTTATTAGATCTTATTTTATGAATATATGCAAATATAATTTTACTTCTACATTCATTCTATACCCATTTTTTTCATGATATTTTAACATTCATTTTCTAGAATATTAGATCAATCTCACACATATAAATATGAAACCTCAAAATTTTAAAATTGAATTCTACCCAAAACATAGACACACAATTGAACAAACTCTCAAAAGAAGAATGACAACATCATTAACATTTCATTCAAAATTCACTCAAATCCACATAAGGAGAGAAAATATATTAGAATTATACGTTTATTCATGCTTATAAATCATATCTGCATACAATTTAAGATAATTTGCATATATTCATCCAAAACTCAAAATAGTCTATCTATTCTATTCCGTCTGCTTGGGGTTTTAATAGCCAATGGCACCACAGATATCACTTCCTCATCAGAGGACAAATATCTTTCTACCCATATATTCAACTCAAAACTATATTTCTACCCATATATTCAACTCAAAACCTAGCTAGAGCTTTCATCAGTTCTCTCCCTACAAATGAGCCTTGAATTCCCTTTTATATGACAAGAGAGCAACAAGCTTCAGGCTCAAATGTAATTTCACCACATATTTTCATTTGAACAAAATCTCCATTGCATTTTACTTTCATTTCAAAACTTCCCACACGTTCAATATGCAAAACATAGTGGCGCACGAATTGGGGAAAGCTAAAAGAATATGAGACCACAAATTGTCATCAAAATCCCCTTGTTGCTAGGCCACGTGAAAAAACTAGGCAACCAAATTGCCAAGAAGGCACACCACAGCAACTTCTTGTTTACCCGCCACCCTGCCCTTACCAACACTCAGACCCCAGTATACATGCCCGCTTCTAGTTGTTTCCCAATACGGTAGACCCTCAGCCTCCTCTTCTTTCTTGTCCTTTCCCAATACAGTTCTAGTCCATTTGCTTGGGGTTTTAACAGTTGTTGTGCCCACACATATCATTTCCTCATCAGAGGGTAGACTGTGATTGAAGCAACTTAAATACCGACAGTAGTCTGAGTCGGTCTTGGTTAAATCATCAGAAGTGTTGCTCATAAGGTCAATGGGTGAGTGTTGGCTGTATCCAAAGCACATCGACTACTTTCCTTTGTCATCTACTAGTTGAGCAGCAACGTCTTGTAATTGCAATCTTCTACTGCAGCCAAAGTAGTAGAAGGTTGCAATTCTAGGACATTGTTTCTCAACCAAAGCACCTTCCTGAATAGCAGGACCGAGCTTTTGTGAGCTCAAATGAACAGACCTCCTTACTAACTTGCTCATTTTCTCTTCTTAGACAAGCACTACAACTTGATTAGACTCAACCCACAAAGCACTCTAACTGCTACAAGAATGACACTATTAGCAGTTAATTCCTCTTGTATTTATTGTGTGAGGTAATGGCAGCCTTCATCAATGCCTAGTAAAAATGCATGTGCAAACATAGCAATTTGGCGGTGTATGTACTGTCACTGTGCAAACAAAAACATCTTCACACAGATTGAGATCGACGTGACTACACAAGTAAGGAATAATTAATTAATGCTTCACCAACCTTCATCTTCCTCCTGCGAGCTAGCATGGAACATTAGAGATTTACATTAGCTTTTGATCTTGGTTGTCCATCTAAAACCACGGGTTATGAGCTCAATAGTGGAGATTGGGCACCACATTCCATACAGGACATACATCTTCCTTTGGATAACCTCACGCCAAATAATAGGGCAACACCTTAGGTCTACGAGTTGGCAGGGTACGATCAAGATCTTCTCCCATATCTTCGAATCTGGAAAACCTACACATTGCATGGTTAGTATTTAATGAAAGGCTTTGGGTAAGCCATCGGCAACATGACCACTGGAGTTAATGGCTTAGGTTTACGTCACCGGATTAAAATTAAAACCAAACTTTGATTTTAATACTTTATTTCCTCTACAGGGTTTTATTTCCTAAGTCTCGGTTGGCCCCATTAAATTCTTATCCCAACCCTAACAAAGAACAAATGATTAAGCTAAGGATTACATTTGTTGTTATAACTTTAGTTCTAGAGAATTCTTAATTACCAATTCTTATTTGTGCATTTGTATATGAATCCGATTGAATTCCTTTCCATATCATTATGGAAAATTTTATTATTGCAACCCTAACTCTAACACTAATTAAACCTTGACCCTAACCTGATTGAACTTGTATTATAACCCTAACTCTAACACTAATTCAACTATAATCATAACCCTAGGTATTGTTGAAACCTAACCCTAATTTTATCAAAACTCTAGAGAACTCTAATTGAACCCTAACCCTAAAATAGACAATAACCCTTACCTTAATTGAACCCTAACTCCAATCCTAGCCCTAATTTAAGACTAACCTTAAGCTTGACCTTAATTAAACCCTTATTGAATTATAACCCTAATTGATCCCTAACCCAAATTGAATACTAATTGAGCCTTAACCCTAAGTGAATAGCAACCTTAATTAAACTCCAACCATAATCCTATTTGAATTTTGACCCTAATCATAACCATAATTCAACCCTAACCTTAATTGAACCCTAACCCTAAACATGAGTTCAATTAAGTTTAAGGTTCAAGTAGGGTTAGACTTTAATTAAAATTAGGTATAGGATTCAATTAGGATTAGGGTTGGGGTTGGGGGTAAAGATTAAGGTTCTATGATAGAGCTTGGGGTTAGTGTTAGGGTTCAATTGGGGCAAGGGTTAGTATTAGGGTTAGGGTTATGGTTCAATTAGGGTTTCATTAATGTTAGTTTTAGAATCATAGTTATGTTTAGGGTTGGATATAAAATTAGAGTTAGGTTTGAAGTTAATTAGTGTTAGTTTTAGGGTTGGGGTTATGGTTAGACTTATAATTAATGTTAGTATTGGGATTAGATTCTATCACTTTAATAAAAATAATCTTCTATAAATTCATTCAATAAAAGGGTTTAAGTTATGAATGTTATAATATAAAAAATAAATGTGTTTTCAATGTTTATTTGTCAGTTTAAAATATGTGCCAATAATGTTGCAATCAATAATGATTAATTTTTTCTTGATGGTTAAAATAGATTGGTAAGTAAATTTATTTATAATATGTAAATTTATCATTGATTTTTTCTTGATAAGTAAATCAATATTTCATAAATTTATCTATAATTCTTATTTAATTTTTCTTAATTATATTAAATTATATTTTATTAAATTGTTAAAAAATTTAAGTTGGTTATAAATAATTTTATGTGTTTTTTATAATTAACTTGATATTGTGTATAAAAGATTTAAGTTATGAATGTTATAATATAAAAAAATAAATTTGTTTTCAATGTTTATTTGTTAGTTTGATGTGAGAATAATGTTGCATAGTAGTGATTAATTTTTTCTTGATTGGTTAAGTGATATTGTGAAATTATTCTATGTTAATTTAATGTTATCAATGCTATATAATATAAAGAAAAGCATTTCTAATATATTTTTAATGCATCTTTATATTTTATAAACAAACATCTAAAATAAAAATGTGATTGTAAAAAAAATACAACTTAATGAGTGAACATACATTTAAAGTTAAAAGTGAAACTATAAAACAAATTGTAAATCTATTTTATTTTTCTTCTATAAATATAATTTTTTAATTTGTCGTCCACCTAGTAATGCCCACTTCTCCTTTTAATGAATCTTTTATTTTGCAAGGGTTGATTTAGTGATGCCACTGATCTATTTCTTGTAGATATCAATGGTGCCCGCCATCCCATGATCGGGAATTGAAGGATCATGAAATCATGGGTGAGCGCCATGTGTCCTATCTGGGAGATCAAATTTGAGCTATTGCTAACCAACTACCATTTGATCTGAGTTGTTCCCCACCATCCGGTGATGGTGCTTGGGTTGATTGCGAAATCATGGGCAAGCTCCATGTGTCTCATCTGATGAAGCCTAAAGAGTAAAAGAAACACTAGTCGGCTTTAAATGTATTAAGGGGCAGATTACTAAAGTGTTCTCCACACGCACATGTTCTAAATCGACAGATATTCTATCATCTCACTGGAAAAGCTTCTCAAAGGTTAACGACATGGCTGGCAATTATGTTAAAGGAATGAGATCAACGACACACGCTATCCTGTGATCAGGGATTATAGGGATCGCGATATCACAAGCGGGTGCCATGTTCCCTTCCTAAAGGATGAAATCTGCATGACCATTGATGAGCTGTCTCTTCAAGATTGATGGTGCCCACCATCCCACGATTAGCAATTTTGGGATTGCAATGTCGCAGGTGCCTGCCACGTGTCTCATCTAATGAAGCCTAAGGAGTGAAGAAAGCATTCACCGGTTTTAAATGTATTACAAGGTGGATTACTAATGCGCTTGTAAGATGCATGTGTTTTATTTCAACACAGATGTTATGATTTTAAGGGAAAAGCTGCTCGACAGTTAAAGGAAAGGACAATGACCATTTTTGAAGCAGCAAGATTTATGGTAAAAAGATCGACGGTACCCACCATCCTGCGATGGTAAATTAAAGGACTGCAATATCGCGGGAAACTACCACATGGCATTCCTTCCTCAACCTGTTTTGAAGATGGTCATCAATGATTTGATCAAACTAAAGGATCAACGGCTCAAATTTAAATATGTATTAAATTATGGTTGGAGCCCTTCATGTAGCGCGCGAGTAGGCTTTAATGGCGGATGAGACATCTACTGGTATGATTTGATCGACATAAAATTAATTTACTCATCTCATTTATATCACAAAGCATCCAAGTATTTCGTGAAAATAATTTCAAAGCCAAAGGTGAAATTGTGAGCAGCTGTAGCCAAAAATTGGAGTTTGTGCAAAAAAAACTGAGTTAATTTTCTCTGTTTCCCAGTCATTTTACACCTAAATTTGGAAAGGGGGGGTCTACTATGCTTGTCACTGAGTTCATTAAAATATTTTGTTAGGGCAACTATTGTTTAATCATAAATTGTGAGGAATTGTAGTATTTTTACTCTTTAATTTCCTATCTCTGCTTAGTCATAGCCACTTGAAGTGTAACATTGTAGTGAGGCCCTAGTTTGTCTAAAATGGCACCAACCAAGCAGCACTCTGGCCACATTTAGTATTTGAAAAGAAACTTGTACGATGATTTCCTAGATCAATTTCCATTATCAACAAATGAGAGAAGGAAAGGTTTGGTGTTGATGTGAGGGAAAATTCTAGGGGAGGGGTTGGTGTGTAATAATTCCAACATTGTTGATGCTAGGGTTCCACTCACAGGCTTAGAAATATTTAGATTATGGTATGAACAGAGAAATTTGCCTCATCAATTTTAAAATGGATGGATGTACGACATGGGAAAGCTGGTTGTTCCAAATGTGTTCTCTGATGTGGACTTACTTAGAGAAGTGGCCAAAAGATATGACCCTATCACACGGGTAATCAAAGATAATGATGGAGGGGTTCTATTACAAATTAACAGAGATATTATCCAATAGACTTTTGATTTGAGTGAGCCAAGTGATGACTTGGTTCCTATTAATCTTGAAGAAATGAAGTGGGAGTATACAAAATTAAAATCTCTTTTTAGGGTTAAGTTGCTTCCACCTCATCTAGTTAAGGCAAGGCGTTCACAATTTCACATCAGCCCTAGTGACCAGGAACCCTTCAGATTGAATTGTTTTGAAAAGCCTTTCCTGGCTACTTTCTATTCACTATGTCAGATTTTGGGTTTCATCCCTAGTACAGTAATGCCGATTGCATACATGTTCATGGGGGTGCAAATACAACACCCTAACTTCTCTGTAACATATGACTTTGCTTCTTTTTTGGTGGAGAGGATACATGAAGGACTGTTGAAGCTACAGAATGATGATACTAGTACTCAATTCTTTTGGTATTCCATGTTGATGCATATGTTCTTGTTTAGGAATGTTGATTTCTTTGCAGAGAAGATGAACTTAAGACAATTAGTTAATGGACAAAGATTGCCAGTACAGATATGGGCTGCAGATTTGTCCTGTAATAAGGAAAGCACCAGTTATGTATACTTTGATAATTGTTTTGTTGCAAGATTAAGGGCTAGATTGATGGTAAATGTACCTAGAATCCCTAAGGAAGTGCACGATTTCCTTAGGCCGAAGGAGAGGAAACCAGAATTGAGGGTTTTACATAACTAGGGTGACATTATCCCATATCCATTCAGCACTGTCCTGAGAATATATGGATTTCAAGGAACCCCTCACATAATACCATATAATGTGTCACCAAGACTAGGGTTTGCAAAAGTTATGTGGTAGATGGGGTGTATTCATGAAGATAACCTAACTGGAAAGGGGAAGGGAACAACATTCCTTGATTATACAGTAGTGTCTAATTTTACATTTTCAAAGGGAGGCTAGACACATTTTGAAAAATTCTTTGTTGATTACCATTTGAGATTTGGTCCAAGTTGACACCATGATCCTGAAGGTTTCTTTACTCTTTTCAAACAAAGAATAAAAGGTGGAAAATTTGCACATGAGTTCAATTTTCCTAAGGACCTGATCAGGAATGAATTTGATTTAAATAGATAGGAATTAAATAAGGAAAAGTGGATAGCTTATAGTAAGCTACTGGGTATTATGCATGAAATGGATCCGACATATGATCCATTGATGGAATTCACTCCATACCACAAGAAAATTGATTTTTTAATGAAGAATTTCAAGGAGATAATGGACACCTTGAACACCAAAAAGATAAATTTAAGGCTAAGTCTAGACATGCAAGGACAAAGTGATATGCCAATTGAAACAAGGCCAGTATATCAACCTACAAAAAGGTGGCCCATCTATAGGAGGAAAAGGGATACTAGCAGTGATGAGGAAGAAGTAGACAGAAAAGGGAAGAAAATAATGAAGGCACCTTCACGACCAGGCCCAAAATTCAAAGTTCCTAGGGTTGTCAAAATCATTGAATTAGGATCTTCACCATAGCACAGTCCCCCATCACCACCACCCGATCCAAGCCGTAAGAGGCAAAGAACTGATCACCTACCTGAAGATCTCATAGATGAAATTATTGTTACTGATCAAGATATGCAGGTTGGTATGTCATCCCCTTCTAGGTTAGCTGAATTGGTTCTATCCAATTTGGATATGAAGGGTAAGAGTGTGCAGGATGCAAGAATGGAGGCTTGCAAGGAGTTCTTAGATAACAATGCATTTGTAAAGACTCTTGTATTCTTGCAATTGGCATGGAGGATGAAATTTGAGGAATATCAAAATAAATGCAAGGAGATAAGAGAACTAAGGCCTGACAGGTCAGATCAGGAGAATGATGAAGAAGTGAAAGTTGAACTAATGGAAGAATTCAAAAACATCACTCCTGAAGAAGGAAGACAACTAGTGAATCAAGCTGGTGTTTTGATTTTTCCTAAATGGGACATCGTAGATGCAGTGGCTTTCAGTGCCATTATAAAGTCCAAGAATCCTTTTTAGGATTCTGAAGAAGAAGTTAAGGCAGCATTACAAAACTCTGCCTTCAGTGAAGACTATGAGACCTTGGCAATTTGGGCATTGGCTCCACAAGAAATAAAGCCAAACATTGTTGATCTTAATCCAAATTTTAAAGGAGGATTAATAATAAAGAGGGCTTTAGATACTACAACAACCGAAGCCACTAGTTTAACTGTGAATGTGGCCAAGTTGGACCAAAAGACTGTTGAAAGGGAGGAGGCTGAAAGAACGGGCCTAATGGAGAAGTATAACATTTTAATTAAAGAATATAGTAAAATTCAATAGAAGAATGATGAGCTACAAACTGAAGTAGAAAGATTCAAGTATAGACATACTGGGGAAACATCCAATGCTCCAGGAACTAGCACATCACCTCCCAAAGTAGGGTCAATGCCTCTTGCTTCTCCAAATGTTTCTACACTAGGGTCTCCCATTCAAAATCTTGCTCTTACCCCTCCTCTAGAACAAGTTGATGAAGAAATAGAGTGCTCTGTTGATCCAACAAAGAGGCAGCTCATGCAGAAAATTGATCAATTACAGACATCAGTAAGGGTAAAATAGGAGGGTTTTCTTTCAAAAGAAAAAGAAATTGTTACTCTTTTTTTGGAGCATTTAAATGAAAAGGTGGATAATAAACTACCCTCTATACATTCTTTGTAATCTTTGTTATTTGAAGCAATAAATAATATTGATAGGGATCAGGGGATAGTGATTCCAATAATTCAAAATTGGATCCCTAGGGAAAATAATCTAGATGTTATGAATAAAGCCTCAAGGTTTGATGTAAATAGTAGGCCCCAATCATTGAAGCCTACTTATATATTAGTTAAATCATTGCAAGGTTTTTCAGACCTTACCAGATGATCAAAGTAGGAAGATTAGGGAATTGGTAAAGAACTTCAATGATTGGGGTAACACACTATTACCTGATATAACTGATGAGTAGGGGGAAATCAGAACACTCCAACAATGGCAAGATCAAGCAAGCAAAGCCATCAATAATCAAATTAAAATAATTTGTCATGACTCATATTATGATTTGTTGGTAAATTATATAGATAAGATTATTGGTACTGGCTCATTTTTGGAATCTTTTGAAAGAGATGCTAATTAGGTAGCGGTAAAGTATTTACCTTATAGTACAAAGGTAAAAGAGGTGATTAATTTTGGTTGGCCAACTAATGAAGACTACCAGAGGTGGGTGGCTAAGCATTTGAATGATGATGAGTAAAAAGAGTGGGCTACCAACAGGTGGAAAATCAGATGTTGCAGTTATAGCATTTCCAATTTTGTATGGATGACTTTCTTGGCATGGGTTTCGCATGGTTTTTTGTTATTGCATCAACCCTCCTCCACCAACATGATGAGCGAGAATATGCTCCAGGATGATTGTTGTTGTAATGATTTTTGAACAAGAATATTTTTCAAGGTGGTGGTTGTTGTAACAAATTTTGGAATATCACTAGGTGCTCCAATTGACTACTGATAGGATTACTTTTTGGCCCGGTGCTTGTTTGCTCCTTCATTTTCTATAAGAAATATTTCAAGGCCAAAAGTACGGGTTAGCAAGTTAGATAATTTTTGTCGAGTCTAGGTGAAGTTGCAGAGCAAATTGTAAAGTGCGATGGTTTTAGAGAAATAAAATTTAGGTTTTGAGTCATTATGTAATAGGTTTTGAGTTCATAGAGATTTAATGTTGTATAACAGTACTAGCATTTGAGTTGAAATAAAAATTTGAGCTCACGTCTCTCCATTGTACATGCATATCTGAACTTTCAATGAAATAACTAAGGGTCGTTTTATCCATCTCACTATTGTGGTGTGTATGATTCTATTTTAGCTTTAATTCAAGGAATTAATCAAAATGCTTGAATGGGATTATAGGAAGATATGTGTTGTATAAGGATTTGATAAGTAGTCCTGGGTTAGAATGCATACTGATGAAATTGTAATGCAATATTGTCAGGGATCTTATATGTGATGTATTAAATTTTTTATAAACCTCTAGATGCTTATGAATTTGACTCCTGCAATGGATATATGGAACTGATCTAAGTTGTAATTATTCGTGTAGTTCAGTATTTGTTTGTCTTTGCCTAGAGCTTGCTACAAATTGCAAATCATTGACTATCTTATACAATGGATTGTGTTTAGTTATCTCACGCTCTAGATAGTTGATATTGTCTATGAACAGCCAATTCTAGTTGATATTATCTTATCATGTTGAGCTATTAAGTGAGATCATTTGCTATTGTTAATGTTGTTTATAATAATCTAAGTTACCAAGTTCACCCCTGGGAAGCCTGGGTACAATACGGGTTCGGTTCAAGTTCGAAATTCGGGTCTGGTTCGATCAAATTCGTTGTGGATTCAAAAAATTAACTATGGGTTCGACCAAGGTTCGAAACCCTGACTGTGGGTTTGGCCAAGGTTCATTTTTTTCGAACCTGGTCCGAACCCAGGTAGAATTTGTGCCCAGGCAGAATTTTTCAACATGTTTTTGCAATTTTTAATTAATTTTTGGACCTTTTGTTGACTTTTAAAGACTATTTTATTCCCTCTAACCCTAATATTTGCCTCTAACACATGAAATAGATATGTGTTGTCTTCGTGTGTAGCTGTGTTGAGATAAAGTTCAATTGAATACCATTACTATTTCATTTTTATAGCTGCATGAATTGTGGTTAGACCAAAGTAAATCAATTTCTTGCATTTATTTAGTTCATAAGTATTTTGTCAAACATTTGTCAAAAATAAAAAAAAAATCAATTAGGGATATTTTACTAGTATCTAAGCCAGTTTTCCTACTAGCCTCTTGGGTCACTAACAGATTGATGTAGAAATACACTCCATATGCATCCAAGTGATAAAATAAACAAGTGCTATCAGATAAAACTCAAAAGGCCACAATTTCAATGTTTGGAAAATACAGAAGGATTTTCATTTGTAGATTTGGAAGTAGAAGAAATCATAGCAAACAAAGATAAAAGAAATTCACATGAGGACATTAATATAGAGCAGCAACTAAATGCCCTTATACAAGGACAACAGCAGTTGACCAAGTTATTGACACAAATGTTGAAAATATGAACAGTGATGCAATTAACTTTGCAAACAACAACAACAATAATAATACCAGAACAATAATAGGATCAGTAGCTAGACCCCTGATGCCTAAATTTTGGATAGAATAGAAGACCTAGATGGTCAGAGGGACAGAAGAATGTAGGACAAAGGTATTTGGACTACCTAAATGAGTATAGATCTATTAGGAATAATCTCATGAAATAATGTCTCTTACCAATTTTTTCCAATTGAAGCTAAGAAACAGACCCAAGAAAGAGAGAGGAACCCATAGCTAGGACTTACAATGAAGGTTAGGCAAGTTGTGCATACCTACTTTTGATAGCTCAAACAAATGAAAAACACATTCTTAGATCCAAAATTTGGATACATACTTCTCAAATCCTATGTTTTAAGAGGAAGCAATAAAATATGCCAAATGAATCTATATCATGACATTTGAGTATAAAGTGGTGGTGTATTTTTGCTATGTTATTTGACTATTAGTATGATGGTGTATTCTAAACTCAATTACTGCTAAAAATATGTATATATTTCTAATTTTTATATGTTTTTGTATTACCAAACCCAAAATGAACCCAACCCCAAAATTTTTTTTACTGAACCGGTGAACCGGGTTATCGAACCCAAACCCGAACCCAAAACCAAACCGGTAACTTAGATAATAATGGTGCAGAGATTGTAAACACATTAAGGGATCACCCTCCCAAGTTTTGCAGAGCCCGAAGTGTACAAGGCTTTTAAAGTCCTTGTCAGTTGGTCCAGGTCCTTCGAGTTGCCTTCGATTGGAATTGGCAATTCCATAGGTATATTAGAAGACAAACCTAGTTACATTATAAAAAGAACCAACATATAATTCAACCACTGAACAACCACCTCTACAACTGACTTTTTAATCTTTTATGATCACATGAAACATAAAACACACTAATTTCAAGGTTGTTAACATCACTATTGAAATGTTTTAATTTTTTGACCTTTCAAACATTAAAAAGTACATCATTAAATTAATTATGTAATGGCATAAAAATTAAAAACATCATGAATTAATTATGTAACCACATAACTCAAATATAATTCTATCAAGAAATTAATATCAAATAGATAATATAATCGCATAACTTCTACATTTCAATGTCATTGATCTTCTTTATCCAACTCTTTGTCTGTATCATCTGATCCAGATTCGATATTGTAAGGATTGGTCATATCATCATCATTGTCATTGATATCAGTTATGATAATTTCATCATCCACATGGATGTCATCTTCATGAACATTAACTCCTACATCATCATCATCTAGTTCCTCCTCTTCGACATCTTCGTCAGGGACATCATCAACTAATCGTTGATCCTGATCATCATCTAAATCATCTTCTAGTTCTTTGGTATCTTCTTCTTCCACCACATTATAATTTACCGGCCTTCCTCTTCGATCATGTCTAACAACAAATTACCAACCCGGTTTACCTGGAACCTCTCAGTAAAATACCTGCTCACATTGGCTTGGAAGAACATAAGGCTCATTTTTAGCTCGCTCAATCAACCTTGTATTAACAATGGTAAATCCATTATCATGTTCAATAACAATTCTCTCAGGATCATTTTCATTCAATCGTAGCTTGTACCATAGGATGACAAACAAAATTAATCTCAAGGACTTAAAGTCACACTCAAGTATATCATCTAAAATCCCATAGTATCGATTTTCTGAGACTTCTGGATGTATGTCGCTTCTAGATGAAACATTAGTCACTTGAAAGACTGTAGTTATACCAGAATCACAATTTTTCACCGAAATACCACTATATAGGCATTTCAATGTTCACTCGATTTCTTTTTTTTTATCAAAAAAAAATTAGAGTAGAACTATATTGGAATTTAAAATATATATGAATTCAATGGATTTTTTTTTCCCAATTAAATCATTGTGTATTTAGCTACTCCACAGTCTCTATAAAATCTTAATTATCTTTAATAAAATATTGATATCACAGATCTATACTTTCTAATCTCTAAGAATCATCCTTCCAATGTTGTGAAATAATATGAATATAAGTTACTTTATAATATTTCAATATGCTGAATTCTTAGTTATAACACTTATTAGATCTATCTCATGATTCTATACTTGACAATATTATGAATTTCATTTCTACGAAATCATTACTATTGTATAGATAAAAGAATACTCACAATAATTAAAATTTTGACCTAATCTGTAAAATTAATGATTAATATATACACAAGATCATTAAAAGAGTGCTTGCGTCTACACTGAACATGTACACATTTCCCTGCTAATTGAAGTGCCTATTTTTGAATGAAAGATAGCTAATCCAGAGAGGGCAGAGTGTGTGAGGTTATATAGACTGCACCATGACTATTAAATGCGCTGAGTTTTCCTAAGGTTGATGATTCCAAGTACCCACTAGTTGTGTATAATTATGAAATGGAATAAAGAATTCCATCACTAAAATATGGTTGCAGAGATTCATGGTTTTAAGACTAATTTTTGGATAATCACAAGCTTTCACAGTATGCATACATACATATATATAATCCCAAGGTTCTACATACTAGATATGACTCCAATTATCTACAGTTTCATTCTAAATTGAATTTTATGGGGGCTATTGTAGATCGCTTTTATTCTATAGACTCTATATTCAACCCCCATTTTTATGATATGCTCAAATTGAAATGAAGATAAAGAGAACAATATGAAAGCCTACCTATGGTGCTAGTTCTAGGAGGAGATCCAGGGTGGATGATATGCTCAGGATGACGTTCCTCTTTCCTTCAATTGAACGCCCCTTTGTAGTTTCTCACAAAATGTAGAATTTTTGAATGTTCTCAAACATAAGCCAATCCACTCATTTTATAGCTATAATGTATTAAATTTTTTTGCAAACTGTAGAATGTGGGTAGCTCTGAAATTTATTAGGGGCAATTTGAGTATAACCCATGTGAATAACATGGATGGACCGAGGTGATTGAATTCAACGTTGGACGGTTGGGCTTGGCGTGCTAGCACATGTTAAATTCTTCTTTATGTGTAGTAGCTCAGAGTAGGTGGATTTTTTTTACTTTAGAAACTTTTGAGCTTTAAGTTTCATAGGTTTTCAATTTAATTACAAGTGTCTCATGATCTGAATTAAAATGACTTGGGAGGCATGGGTGAAAGTGTCTAATTCACGAATATCACTACCATTACTTGCTCAATTGATTATCGAGTTAGTTGTTATTTGATTTAATTTTCAAATTGATGATATTAGTTTACTGAAACTTAAATTTTGATATGCATGAATAGGTTAGAACTTTCAAATAGTAACAATAATTTAGAATTAAAAAAAGAGGTCGTGACATCCTTCCCCCCTTAATTGTGCATCGTCCTGATGCACTAGTTCAATAAGTTTCACGATAGTAAAGAGATAGTATCCAAAAGTATTTTGAAACAAGGAAAACAAATATAGTATCTAGATAGTGGTTAAAACAAGAATGGGAAATATTGTTGTAGTTCGATTGTATCTTCCCAAATAGCATTATCTTCATCATATTGATCCCATTGTACTTTGCTTTGATCAACCCGTCTATTGCATAATTGGTACTGGCGCCTCTCCAAGATTCGATATGGCTCTATTGTTATTTTCTCGGGCTCTTGGACCTGTAATGCATTCCAATTCAAAACATGTTTCTCATTAGGTACATACTTCTTAAGAAGTGATCTATGGAAAACATCATGGATATGATTCAGTTGGGGAGGTAGGGCCAATCTGTAGGAAACCGGGTTTATCTTTTCTATGATTTCAAAGGGTCCCACATAACGGGATGCCAACTTTTCCTTCTTACCAAAACTTATAGAACTTTTGTATGCCCTAACTCTTAAGAAAACTTTTTCTCCCGCTACAAATTCTCTTTGTGTCCTATTCTTATCTGCATAACTCTTTTGTCTTTCTATTGCTTCCTTTAACCTCTGTCTAATTGATTTGATTTGATTTTCCATTTCCTTCAACATATCTGGTCCAATTATCAATCTATCCTCCAGATTATCCCAACTCAAAGGTGTTTGACAAGCTCTTCCATATAGTGCTTCAAATGGAGCCATCCCTAGGGAGGTTTGAAAAGAGTTATTGTATGCAAATTCTACTAGTGGAAGATATTCTTCCCACTTAGATTGTTGGTCCATACAGTACATTCGAAGAAGGTCTTCCACAATTTGATTTGTTCTTTCAGTTTGGCCATTTGTTTCAGAGTGATATGTTGTACTAAAATTTAATTGTGTTCCCAAAGCTGATTGAAGAGTTTTCCAAAACCTTGAAGTGAACCTAGCATCCCTATCGGATATAATATTTTCTGGAATTCCATGCAACCTAAAAATTTCTTTTATAAAACGTTTATCCAAAATTGGAGCATCATCTGTCAAATTACCTGCTATGAAGTGAGCAACCTTGGTAAGTTTTTCAATCACCACCATTATTGTGTTATGCCTATAAGGTGTCATAGGCAATCCTTGTATAAAATCCATACTAATGACTTGCCACTTATGATGCGGTATATCATGGGGGTATAATAATCCTGCAGGATGGCTATGCTCTGCCTTCACCCTTTGACATTCAAGACATTTAGCTACATAGAGTACTATGTCATTCTTCATTCCTTGCCAAAAATATAGTTTCTTAAGGTCTGAATAGAGTTTTTTTGCCCCAGGGTGTCCTGAATAAGGGGTATTGTGGGCTTCTCTTAAAACCAACTCTCTTAACTCTTTACAGTTTGGAACATATATCCTATTGTTGTATCGAAGCATCTTGTCACCATCTAGATTATACCCCTTTATACTAGGATCAGCTGGATCATTTTCTAAGGTCGATCTAACCTGCTTATACCATGGATCTTCTTTTTTCCCATTTAGCACTTTTTCTCTAAAAGTGGTTTTGAATATTACCATATTCATCAAGTACCTCCTTCTGCTTAGTGCATCTGGAACACTATTTTCTTTTCCCTTAATATATTCTATCTCAAAATCATATTCGCTTAGAAATTCTAACCATCTTCTTTGTCTAGCATTCAAGTGAGGTTGCGTGAAGATGTACTTGAGTCCTTGATGGTCAGTTTTTAACTCAAATGGTTTTCCTAAGAGAAAATATCTCCATTTCTAAAGAGCATGTACAATTGCTGCAAGTTCCAAATCGTGAGGTGCATAGTTTACTTCATGATTTTTCAATTTCCTTGATTCATATGCTACCACACCTTCATCCTGAATGAGTACCCCACCTAGACCTTCAATGGAAGCATCTGTCACAACTATGAAGTGTCCATTTGGTTCTGGAACCTTTAAGATAGGTGCAGTGGTTATTTTTTCCTTCAAATTTTGAAATGCCTTATCACACTGTTTAGTCCACAAGAATTTCTTACCCTTTCTTTGTAATGAAGTGATTGGATTTGCAATTTTTTAGAATCCTTCTATGAATCTCCTATAATATCGTGCAAGTCCCATAAAACTTCTTACCTTAGACACATTTTTTGGAATTGGCCATTCCTCTATGGCTTTTATCTTATCTGGATCTACTGTAATACCATCTTTTGAAATGATGTGACCTAAGTAATGTATTTTCTTTTTAAAGAATGCACATTTTGATAGTTTCCCATATAGCTTATGTTCTCTCAACCTTTGCAAAATTAATTGAAGATGTGTTAGGTGTTCCTCCTCATTTTTGGAATAAATCAAGATATCATCTAAGAAGACCAAGACAAATTTATCCAAGTAATCATGAAACACACTATTCATCAAGTTCATAAAGGTAGATGGAGAATTAGTCACACCAAAAGGTACAACTGTAAACTCATAATGACCATACCTTGTTCTGAAGGCTATTTTTGGGATATCTTCTTCCTTTATCCTGAGTTGGTGGTACCCTGATCGAAGATCTATCTTAGAAAACATAGTTGCTCCTTTCATTTGTTCAAAGAGGTCCTCTGTGCGTGGTAAAGGGTACCTATTCTTTATGGTGACTTTGTTAAGCATTCTATAATCAATACATAGTCTTAAGGTTCCATCTTTCTTTTTTAACAAACAAAACCAGTGCTCCCCAAGGGGATACACTTGGTCTTATGAGACCTTTCCCAAGCAATTCTTCCAATTGCATCTTGAGTTATACTAGCTCAGCTGTGTTCATTTCATAGGGTGCCTTAGACACAGGTTCAACTCTTGGAACTATATCAATGGAGAAGTCAAATTTTCTTTTTGGGGGTAGCCCTGGAAGTTCTTCTGGAAACACATCACTAAAATCTTGAAGGTAAGGAGAGTTTTGGAGGGTCAGAATATCCCCTTCTTCCTTTTCATCCATGGTAACCATGTATACTAGATCCCCCTTTCTCTTTTCTCTTTTCATTTGCATAGCTGATATGATTTCCATAATTATAGGTCTATGTTTCCCTTCAATCACAACCCTTTTTCCTACATCATCTAAACATTCTACCCATTTTTTGTAATAGTCTACATTTTCTTGATGGTTTGTCAACCAACTCATTCCAATGATCACATCATATGACCCTAAAGGTGCCACATAAAGATCTACCTTTGTATTGAAGTTAGGAAATTGTATTTTTGCATCGGATAGACACTGGGTCACCTCCTTAACTGCCTTATCCCCATACTGGATTGTCCATGATGATTCCATATTATTAACTTTAAATACATTTTTCCTTACAAATTCAAGTGAAATAAAACATTAAGATGATCCAGTATCTATTAGAATTGAGACCAATTTTCCAAAAAATGTACTTGTAGTTTCTACGGGCACATTCTGGGATTGAGTGCGTCGATTTCTTACTGCTGCATGAATCCTTTGTGTAGGTCCCCTCTGAGGTTGATTTTCTCTCATCTGACTTTGCATCCTTGGACATTCTCTAGAAAAGTGATTCCCTCCACACATGAAACATCCACCTGGTGGCCCTCGTTGCACTGGATTTTTAGGCTAGTTATTACTGGCTTCATTGAGCCTTGGCTGATTTGTTGGCCCATTATAGTTCCTTGGTTCATTTTTGTTGAAGTTTTTCCTATTAGCATTATTCCCATTGTACCTTTTATTTTGATTTGGAGGTGGTTTTCTTTCTAATGAATTGTTCCTTAGGTTCTTGTTGAAGTTTTGGTTCCTTCTGAACTCATGTTTCCTCTTGAAGTTATTACTCCTAAAAGATTGTTTGCTGACAGTAAAGCTTGTAACTTCCTTTCTTGCTTCAATAATTTCTCTAGCACTTCGTTCATACCTTTGGGTCCATGCATGTCAACCTCTGCTCCTATGTTGGCATTTAATCCCAAAATGAATTTCCTAGTTTGGCTCTTTTCATCTTGTTGATATATTGGCACATATTTTAGCAGTTTGGCAAACCTATCCCAATATTGTTGAACTATCAGAGATCCTTGTCCAAGGTTGTGAAACTCAATCATCTTCTCATCGAAAAACAATTGTGGTAGCCACCTTTTATGAAAGTGCTCAACAAATTGTTCCCATGTTATATCTTCCTTGGTGTACTTATTTTGTTCCTTCACATTAGTCCACCAACTATTTGCTTCACCAACAAGTTGGTAGGACCCCCATAAGGCCTTAGTAGTTTTGCTGAAATCCCTTAATTCAAAATACTTTTCCATTTCATTAAGCTAGTTTTTTGCCCCTTCTCCTAGTTGTTTCCCATCAAATTTTGGAGGGGTGATTTTCTTCAAGTCCTTAGTCAATTCCAGAATAGGATTTTCTCTCCTAGGTGCAATAACATCCATTATGTTATGCTCTGGATTATCTCCTTCAGGAGGGTTTTCAATTTGAGATTCAACTATATTTTCAATATTATCTTGTCTTGTTCGAAGTTCTTGTAGCATTTGCTCCAAGGAGTTGATTTTATCTCTTTTTTCAGTTAACAGTTCTATTATTGCTTCAATCCCATCCTCATTCCTTCCCTGAGCCTGTGGTTCATCATCTTTGTTCCCCTTTGGCCTTCTGCCAACACCAGCTCGAGTTGCTCTTCCCCTCGGCATTTAGAATTCCTGTTTAATTATTCTCATATTAGTATTATTCTAAGTTTTGAGAAAGGATATTTCTAACTTTTAAGATACATATTTCAATTGCGCGAATTGTAGTAAGCTCAAGGCCTATTTTTTGAATCTCGCTCTGATACCACATGTAAAGACCTAAGTAATTTTAACCGAAATACCACTATATTTTATTTATTTTTTCAAGTATTCATTCACAAGTACACTCAGGAACTTCTATCCATACAAGACAGATATATCATCTATTCATACGGAACAGGAATTCACTTCATCTATTCATATAATCAGAATAGGCATCTGCCTAAACGAGGCAGGCATCTATCATATGATAGGTATGTGCTCTGGCCAGAGTCTTGGACTCATCGGGATCATCCAATCCCGAGTCGCCTTCCTGATGACCACACTCCCTTCTAAAAGTGTACCGAGGTCGTCGTCCTCAAGGGTATGTAAATGGTAGTTCTAAAAATTTGAAACCCGCCTCAGAATTTAGCCTAAAGGCTTTGGGGAAACAAGAAATCCATGCGAGATTCTTTCGAGTATAGTTGTATGTATTTTTAGTTGATTATCTCTTATAACTAGTTACGGGATCTCTCCAACCCTAAACCCCATTCCTGAATGCCTGAGTACTGGGAGCATCCTTCGTTTCCCAAATTGCCTACATACCCTACTTCCAAACGGGGTCAAGGCGTAAAATATGTAGTTCTATTTTCTAGGCTATGTTTATGTGAACTATTATAAAGTGGGTACGCAACCCTTTCTAGGGTTTTTATTTCCCCTAGATAGTTCCTCTGCGGTTGCTACCCATGAAGGGAAGCAAGAATAACAAATGGCTGATTTGACCATTGTTTGTTTACCTAACAACGTTCATCTAACCTATTTCCTATTAATATTCGTCACCCTTGACCCATTTTAAATGATTTCCTAATAATTTATCCACATGATTAAATCTTTGAGTTAGAATTACATTTGCACCATTGAAAATTTCTAAGTTATAGTTTTCTAGGTTGTCACTAGCGGATTTGCTTCATTTTGTTTTATCTTTTTAGATTACCGATCCAAAGGGGATTTCCCTTCCTTTGGATTTTAAACAACCCATGTTCCTTATTTCTCCCCGGATATTTATAAGGATGATGCCACAGATGACGTTATTACAGCTGTGTTAGGCTATAGATGAAGTAGCTCAAGTGCGACGGCTTTACCCGTAAACGTGATCCAGAGGCATCATTAATACCGAACACTACTAGTTTTGTTTTTCCTCTCTTTGATTAGGTTTTCCAACATAATTTATCTTTCGTAAGAAAGAAGCCCATAAGAATCTAAGATTTATAAGGACTATTATTATAACAATATTTAAAGCATAACATTCGCTCAAGATATTTCAGTAAATTGACAACCATTGATCAAATACATCTTTAGAACAATTTATTGCTAATAAAGAAACTTTCCACCTTAGCCATTGAATAAATAAGCCAACTAGACAATAACCATTCATAGAAAGTATTTTCATGCAACACAATAAATGAGTTTCTAAGTTTAGCTACATGCAATATTCCTCTTTTTCCTTGGTGGCTCCTCTCTTCTTATCTTTCAATCGTTTTATGTGTGAATGCAAGAGCTTCAATATCTATTTCCAAAACATAGGAAGAGGTCTCTCTTTGAGAGATATCTTATATACATACATTCTCATTCATTTGGAAATACAAGGAAAGGGCTTATATATTACTTTTGAGGAAAAGTTATCGAGATTTAGTGGCTAGTGTATTTAAATTTTGGAACCATGAACATCCATTTTGTTAAGATTATAACATAATTTTTTCTCTTAACAACCTTACATTAAGACAAATTTTGAGAAAGCCTCATAATCTAGGTTGAATTGGAAATTTGTATAAAAGCTTTTTAAATTATCCTAAGTTTCGGAATGTATTCATTTTAAGGGACTTATGCACAAATAGGATTCTTGAATGCATATCACATGCCTAAGTAATCATTGTTTTAATTAGGACTACTAGTAGCAAATTCATATAATTACCATGTATATATTTGATTTGTGTTACATTACTCTCCTTTCCAGACTTAGGAGTAATTATTACAACTATCTACAATCCAAATGAGCTTATGAAATTAAGAGCTATAAAGAATGGAAGTATTTTATTTATTCACTAGGAAAGGTGATTTAATATAAATTTAATGAAATATCCCACAAAATATATAATGATCTAGATGTTAACCAAATCAATAATACGTTTTAAAGGGAATTTATGGATCTTTCAATGTTCACTGGATTTCTTTTTTTTTATCAAAAAAAATTTAGAGTAGAACTATATTGGAATTTAAAACATATATGAATTCAATGGACTTTTTTTTTCCCAATTAAATCATTGTGTATTTAGCTACTCCACAGTCTCTATAAAATCTTAATTATCTTTAATAAGATATTGATATCACCGATCTATACTTTCTAATCTCTAAGAATCATCCTTCCAATGTTGTGAAATAATATGAATATAAGTTACTTTATAATATTTCAATATGCTGAATTCTCAGTTATAACACTTATTAGATCTATCTCATGATTCTATACTTGACAATATTATGAATTTCATTTCGATGAAATCATTACTATTGTATAGATAAATCAATACTCACAATAATTAAAATTTTGACCTGATCTGTAAAATTAATGATTAATATCTACACAAGATCATTAAAAGAGTGCTTGCGTCTACACTGAACATGTACACATTTCCCTGCTAATTGAAGCGCCTATTTTTGAATGAAAGATAGCTAATCCAGAGAGGGCAGACTGTGTGAGGTTATATAGACTGCATCATGACTATTGAAGGCGTTGAGTTTTTTTTAGGTTGATGATTCCAAGTACCCACTAGTTGTGTATAATTCTGAAAATGGAATAAAGAATTTCAGCACTAAAATATGGTTGCAGAGATTGATGGTTTTAAGACTAATTTTTGGATAATCACAAGCTTTCACAGTATACATACATACATATATATAATCCCAAGGTTCCACATACTAGATATGACTCCAAGTATCTACAGTTTCATTCTAAATTGAATTTTATGGGGGCTATTGCAGATCGCTTTTATTCTATAGACTCTATATTCAACCCCCATTTTTATGATATGCTCAAATTGAAATGAAGATAAAGAGAACAATATGAAATCCTACTTGTGGTGCTAGTTCTAGGAGGAGATCTAGGGTGGATGATATGCTTAGGATGACACTCCTCTTTCCTTCAATTGAACACCCCTCTGGAGTTTCTCACAAAATGTAGAATTTTTGAATGTTCTCAAACATAAGCCCATCCACTCATTTTATAGCTATAATGCATTAAATTTTTTTGCAAACTATAGAATGTGGGTAGTTCTAAAATTTATTAGGGGTGGTTGGAGTATAACCCATGTGAATAACATGGATGGACTAAGGTGATTGAATTCGGCGTTGGACTGTTGGGCTTGGCATACTAGCACATGTTAAATTCTTCTTTATGTGTAGTAGCTCAGAGTAGGTGGATTTTTTTTACTTTAGAAACTTATGAGCTTTAAGTTTGATATGTTTTCAATTTAATTACAAGTGTCTCATGATCTGATTGAAAATGACTTGGGAGGCATGGGTGAAAGTGTCTAATTCACGAATATCACTACCATTACTTGCTCAATTGATTATCGAGTTAGTTGTTATTTGATTTAATTTTTAAATTGATGATATTAGTTTATGAAACTTAAATTTTGATATGCATGAATAGGTTAGAACTTTCAAATAGTAATAATAATTTAGAATAAAAAAAAGAGGTCGTGACACATTAGTCACCTGAAAGACTGCAGTTATACCAGAATCACAAGTTTTCTTCATGTTATCCAACATTTTGATTTGAAATTTACAACCATTGCACCACATAGCCTTGTGGTGTTTCACCTGTAATATGTCAAACATGTGTAAAAATAATTGCAATATCGTCAGTTGATAAACATATTTATTCTTGGCCGAATGTATGCAAAGAAAACAATCTCAAGATATATATACATCAATATACTTGAAAATAATTAAATAATATGGGTGATTAATATATTTATACGTACCTATTTCTCTCTTAAACCATATGCTAAATCAATTTCGCTTTGTGTAACATTGGAATCTCCATTATGATGAGCTTCTTTAACCAATGAAGCCACACCAACCCATGTTAATGTGCGACCAGATTGTTGACATCGTTCAATCCATACCATCATCCAATCAAAATTGTTGGCGACGTACAAATTTAGTGCATCCCACTCTCGACCAACTGTACCAAAATAAATTGAAATTCAAAAATGACATAATTAGCTAAATACCACAGTATACGACCTTAATTTATAATTGATGTATATTGAAGATTAAAAATTAAATAAGTACAATATACATAAAAAAATGCATTCCAATTAATCTCCATGACCATCTTATAATTACCTCTCACTTTTCTCAATCTACCTTTCCCCAACAAGTACTCCCCTTCGAATTTGTTAATGGAGTTGGGATCCCAAATGCGACCTAAATGGATCTTTGCTGCAAACTTAGGAAGATATTCACTAATGTACACCATGGTCTGGTATACCATATATCCCTCCACCATGAGAACCCTCAGGATGT
The DNA here is from genome assembly GCA_007258455.2 of Sequoia sempervirens. Lineage (NCBI taxonomy): Eukaryota > Viridiplantae > Streptophyta > Pinopsida > Cupressales > Cupressaceae > Sequoia > Sequoia sempervirens. The sequence continues at coordinate 517,518,612 of VDFB02000017.1, forward strand.
GCTCTTTGTCTAACCAAAGCCTTCAAAAATTTCAAGTGCCTCTCAACCATCAACATTGACCTTGTGTGTATGGGTCCACACAATTCAATCTCCTCAACTTGGTGTATGAGGTAGTGTTCTTGTGCATTGAAAAATGTTGAAGGTAGACTTTTGCATTTCACACATTAGGAGGAATTTTTCTCTTCCAATAATTTATATCTTCTTTATGGATTTCTTTAGATGATAGCCATCTACAAGTGATTCAAGCGCAAATATAATAACAATTTAACAAAAATATATAGTATATTACATAACAAGTAAAACAAATGGCAATTATAAGATGTATACAGTGAATTGAACAAATCTCGCTACTTACCTCATGTATTTTCCAGGATCATATATAACTTGCTTGACATTGTTGTCAAAGTTGTCTGAGAGAGATAGAGGTAGAACATTCTGCAACAATTATAAAATGATCTTTTCATTATTTTTCCAAAAGTAGTAAACACAATACACTGAAAAGTACATGCATTATACAAGTGTATACAATATACCAGAATAATTACCTTAATGAAGGTATGCCAATCATGTGTTTTCATCCCTGACCCAAATTCACCTTTCTTTGTTATTATATTGTTTATGTTCGTAGCAAATCCTGTGGGAAATCAAATTTTTTGTATGGCTTCTTTTATAGCATTGCTTTGCTGCTCTGTTAATAACCAAGGAAAGGAACTTATATTAATTTGGTCTCTATCACTATTTAATTGAATGACATTTTTCATTGCATGATTGGCTTCTTGAATGTCACTACAAATTTTGACAATTTTTTCTTTGTCATGCCTTCCATCTAATATTTTTCATAACTTTTATGTTATATTCTTTCCGATGCATTGTATCAAACAAATGCACAATTTTTAGCTACTCATAGTAGGGCAACCTACTAAATTGTCTAGGATAACTTTTCAATCCCTGTGGAAGCTGACCATTGATGCCTTGATGACCTTCATGAAGCATATAAGTTAAACAAATTAACAACAACAATCAACATTGTCAATTACAACATGAGTAAACACAACACAATATAAAAATATAAATTCAAAACATATCATATATGATAGATAAACAATTTGATCCAATGTATAACCTAGATGATTAATTCTATTATATTCCAACTTCCATAGGCGAGGTGACATTATTTGTGGTTTTGATGTAGTCTCCTCTTTCCCATTGAAAAGATTTTTTTCAATAGTTGATACTTATGATTTCTATGGAGGAAGTGCCTATACTCATCAAACACCTACTTTCCCAAACTTGTTGGACAACGATATTTCATCTTTGGACCACAAATTGGACATGCAAATTTTCCTTTGTTTGAAGACCTGCAAGATGATATATAATTGGATTAAATATGTCAGTTGTATAATTATATATAATGAATAGATTATTTTAAAAACATTCATGATATCTACTTCATCAAATTAAATATTGTTAAAGTGCAGTCGAACATTATAACATACCACAAAAATGTGTTAGCCCTGGGGCATCATGAATTGTCCATACAAGCATTGCGTGGAATTGAAATTGTCTTTGTCCTATTGGTCTGGAGACTTCATACATAGTGACGCCATTCCATAACTTTACTAACTCATTGATAAGAGGCTCGATATATACATTCATATCTTTAACTTGGTACTTACCTAGTTGAATGAACATAAACATTACATAATTATTATAACCATTTTACTACAATATATATAAATTAATGTACATGACTATTGAATGAAAAAAATATAAGTTATTATTCAACAAATAAGAAAAATGAGATGCTACTACGTTAAACAAAAATGATGTAAACAAATACCTGGAACAATCATTGACAACATTATGTGCTCCCTCTTTATTGACATCCATGGAGGAATGTTATTGTTGATAACAAAAATAGGCCACACTGATTAAATAGATCTCAGCTCTCCAAATGGATTGACACCGTCCGCTCCCAATGAAAACCTGAGATTATGGGGTTCTTCTTTAAAGTGTGGCCATTTTTCCTCCATGTCCCTAAATGTAGAACCATCTGTAGGCATTCGAAGAATGTCATCTCCACTTCTATTCTATGCATGGTAATCCATCAATTGTGCTAAGCTTTCACACCTAAATAATCGTTGCATACGTGGAATAATGGGAATATAACGAAGAACCTTGTGAGGCACCTTTTTTGTTAGTTGATCTGTTTGATATCTACTCATATGACATTCTTGGCATTTTGTTGCAAATTCCTATTGTTTATGATATATAATATGATCATTGGGACATGCATCTATTGCTTGATACTCCATTCCAATATCTTTCATAATGGCACATAAATCTCGGTATGAACTAACAACAATTAAAATAGATGAAAAAAGATGACATATATGACATACCTTAACATGTGAAGTTGCTATGTTTGATAAACCATTCATAACCTTCAAGTTCAACAACAATAGGTACAACTTGGAGAGAAGAGTTGTTTGAGCCTTCGCCGAAGTGGCTCATTATGCCTTATCCGAAATGTGGTGTAAATCATGAACATCATCAAAGTCATCTTGATCATCATGATCCCGGCTCACGCCACTAAATGTGGCATGGATCAATAATATTGATACCATCGCTTCAACTTCTTTTTTTGGTGCGTCATCTTCGCTTCATAGGATCATTAACTTCATCTTCCCGATATTCCCGGCTCCATGTTGATGGCTTGGAAACCACATTCTTGGTTGCTTGATGGCAATCATATCATCTTCTAGGGCACCCCACCTTTATAATAATGATAGACACAAATAAAACATGATTATGATCAAGTGATTATTTACAAATTCAATCAATATAAACACATATAAAGAACACCTTACCAATGGACGATAATCATGCCCCCTTCAATGTGACCATGCTTGCCTACAATGTTTCTCAGCTGTTGTGATTAAAATCATCTCTTCTTTAAGCCCTTGCAATTATTGCAAGGACAATAACATTTCCCATCACTCTTTCTTTTCAATCTAGCCCACAATCTATCAAGTGTCTCTTCATTTTGTTTTGGACTAATATTATCTAACATGATTTTTCTTTACCAAGCTTGACTATTTAGATCTTCAAAAAATATCAAACTCACATTCCAATAATTTTTATTCATAGACACGTAACATAATCTAATAATTATGATATTTTACACCAAAAAAAGTTGGCATGCAACCACCCCTGCAAAAAAGAAGATAGTATGAAGTTAATGACCCCAAAAAACACTTTACAATGCTAGTTCCAAAACTTATTAAATTCTGATTTTATTATGATTTCCAACCGTTAAGACTCCTAAAACCAGAATATTGAACTTGATCACAAAATTCCTACAACAATGGAGGTAGCGAGTTAGTAAGAGCAAGTGACCAATTCTTAAGGAGCAACGAGTTGGAATCATCATTGCTAATGTCAATACAGATTTATCCTTTTAGTTAAAGATGCAATGTGTCACTTCTTATGACGAGTTTATCCCTAGGGCCCTCAACATTGAGAGAGCCCTAATAAAAAACAACAGAAGCATTAATAAGAGCATGATTAGGGTACAAACCCTAGGCCTCTATAGAAACATAAACAATAACTATAGCAGGATTAGTGAGGTTGCAATACCAAAAAGATTTTTACATTGTAGGTAATAACAAAATCTTGTAATCTAAATATTGTAGCCAATAACAAGCACACTATGTAGTTTAGTGACATTTGTAAATGCAATCTACGGTAAGAAGAATGACAATCACTTGAGATGTGATAGTCAAAAATAGGCTAAGCAGTGACAAGATAATAAAGCTCAAACCTTGCATAGTAAAGTGGAGATTTTAACAGTGAGTTTCCTTACCCCCTTGCTAACCTTAAGGGTTTTTCAAATGCTTTTGGTAGTGTTAGACAAGGAAAATGCAATCAGGGAATGACTGTCCAAATGAAGTAAGAGTGGTAATCATAGGTTTAATGTTTCTTCTTAGCCATTAATATTGTATAATGGAGGTAGTGGATTGCATGTTTGAGCAATGTTTTGAGACTCACCAAAGATGGTAAAATAGTGAATAATACCTTGTGGACTGTGAAGTAGCGTCAATAAGGTTGAAGGATCTTAAGAACTACAATACCATGAAACAATGAGTCCCCTATAGTAAGTAGGCAATCTATAGGTCATAGTTTTATTTTATAGAAGGATGCTCATGAAAGGAATCTTCAAGTGATATTGAGTGAGTTGTTTGAGATTATAGCTAAGGGTGCAATACCCAGTCTTAAAGGAAGTTATCAAAGTAATAAATGTGCAAGAAAATTGAATCATACACAACAAACAATTCATAATGTTATCTTCCATAATTCCTTGAGTTTGAAGACAAAAATATCATTGTATCTTCATGATGAAAGTGGTGACCTTAATGGTCAATCACTGGGAACCATGATTTTAAAACATGCTATTGTGCTTATGGAGGCAACATTTTAAGCAAGGTAGTGAGTGGTGGTTTGGAACAATGGCAGGTATGAAGGACTTGATTTATATGCATACTATGCAGTCTAGCTTAAGACAACATTCTTAGAAGAGATTCAAGGTGGATTATGGAACTCAAGGGTTACCATGAAAAGGATTAAAGAAAAGACTGAGATCTATTTAAAAGCCATGGTCATAAAGATATTAAAGATGTCACATGCAAAAACCTAGTAGCTGGAGTAATGAATATAGTGCCAAAGAGGATTGTGTGTTGGGGCAGATTTAGGAGATCTCCACATTATCTAATTATAGGGAAATACATCATTTATTTACTTTTTTAATTAAAAAAAATCATTCTAAACCCTATATATGATACATTGATACTTCAAAAGCCTCTAAAGGAATTTTAGATTATGCAAATATATGTTAAGTAACATTCATAAGGTTTAGAAAATCTTGATCACTCTATAGAATAGCCCATTAAACATGGGTTGTGCTTCAATGCACTACATAATTGATATAACACAACCACTCTACATATAGACCAGAGTTATAGGCTCTTTATTGCAGCAAGAGGTAATCACTCTTCGATCATGCTATAATTACATCCTAACCTGTTAAACTTGAGACAACCTGAATGCACCCAATGATGATTGACACCTACATTATACAACCTGAATTAACTACATTATATGAGTGCCTCCATTTCTATCACAATATAGCCACATTAAACTTGGGTCACACATGAATGCATCATGTATTTGTTATAGCACAACTATGCCACATGACCAATATAGTTATGGATCACATAATTACAATCACAAGAATATACTCCTTGGTTGTAATCTTATGGTGATTCCACACAACAAAATATGGACATGAAATTCTCAAAAACCTTAACCTCTAAAAATGAAATATGATGAGATGTTGCTTTAAAATATGATTTTCAAACCTGGAACTACAAATCTGACTTCACAACTGAATTCTGCAAAAAGAAAATGACTACCCTCAACTTGGTGATATCTTCTTGAATTTTTTTTTATTTTTCCTAAGAAAATCATCCTTAGTTCTCCACAAACTGTCTCAAGTAGAGAAAAACACTATCGCAATAAATCAGGTGCAAACTCACTTTTCTTTATGTCAGCCACAATTTTTTTTTTTAATTTTTCATGTCTATCAAAAATTTGACGGAAATGATAACCGACATTTTCACGAACCCCAGGTTCGTGGAAATTTCAAAAAACGTCAGGGATAAACTTTCAAAAAAATGGAAATTACACATCAAATTTTACAAGCACCTGACAAACATCGTATTTTATATATTTCGTCAGACAGTTTAGTCGTATTTTGCAGTCAAATGTATTAGTGTGGGATAATATGGAACCCATTAAGTTGTTAGTTGCATAGAATTTAAGTTTGCATACCTTGTCTTATGTTGTGGTGTGTATCTACACAAGATCATGCCACCTAGGTGAGGTCATGGTAGAGGTCGTGGCCGTGTAGGTAGTCGAGGAACTAGTGAACTTGGAAATTAGTACTTGCATGTTGGCAATGGGTTATGTGTACTTAAACAAAAAAAAAATAGTACATTTGATTAGTTAATTGCAACTTCCTCTAGGGTTACATGGCAGGGCATTACACATGGTATCAAAGCCCGGGTTAAACACTGGGTGCTCTGGGATAATATCGAACCCATTAAGTTGTTGGTTGCATAGAATTTAAGTTTTTGTTGTGGTGTGTATCTACACAAGATCATGCCACCTAGGCGAGGTTGTGGTAGAGGTTGTGGTTGTGTAGGTAGTCGAGGAGGTAATTAGTAGAATACACCTCCCATTGTTCCCGATGTTTTAGATCATGAGGAGCAACAAGCTTCTCAATATGTACTTGAGGTTGGTAATCAACATCAGGATCCACCAAGGATCAGGGATGCTCAGTTGGGTCACTTGCTAGAGGAGACTCTTGCTCGTCTTGGGCCAAGATAAGATAGAGATCAGGAGCTTATAGGTGAGAGAGATCAGGTTCCATCTCCATCTAAGGCAGTCATGGCTACTAATATGAGAGACCTTCTTAGAGTCTGTCCACATATATTTGATGGTTTGGGCAGTGGATCAGAGGTTCAGACTTGGTTGATCAATCTGAATAGGCATTTTTCTATGCATCCTTATGGTAGCAACACCAATGCTAGGTGTGCAATCATGCACTTGAGGGACTTTGCATCTACCTGGTGGAGGATGGAGGAGAAGAAGCTCCATATAGATATTAGTACTGTATCTTGGGATTTGTTCCTAGAGTGGTTCAGAGCTCGTTTCCTATCTAAGCACTAGCGTCAGAGTCGAGGCGATGATTTTCATGCTTTGTGTTAGTTGGCCTTATTAGTTGAGCAGTATGAGCAATGCTTCTACAAGCTCAAATAGTATGCAAAGATAGGAGACGATGAGGGGATGTTGGTTCACCACTTTTTCAGGGGCTTAAATACCCATCTTAGCGAAGGTGTGAGGGTTTTCAAACCCAAAACCATGGAGGTAGCAGTGGTGAAATCACATCTTGTAGAGGAGAATCTGGCCATGTCACTAGGAGGCCACATGGGTGTTCAGATAGGTAGCAGTTCAGCAGTAGGGTCTACTGCTAGAGGAAGTCAGCCTCAGGGAGGTGCAACTTCCAGGGCTCAGCAGGGACCATCACAGAATGGTCAATAGCAGTAGCAAGTTTCTCAGGGGAAATGTAAAGGTTTCCAGTAGGGGCAGGGGGACAAGAACTGGAGGCATATGAAACACTTCAACTTTGATCAAATAGCGCAAAGTTCTTAGTTAGCATTTAGTGGAGATGATTTTCCATGACCTAATATATCTCCAAGTGTTCAGGGAGTCAGTAGAGGTACTGGTTGTTTCGCATGTGGCCAGCAAGGTCATATAGCTAGAATGTGTCCCAATAGAGGCACATCTAGGTATTCTCAGAGGCCAGCAGTGTCAGAGCCGATAGTAGGAGATGCAAGTAGATCGCATAGGGTATTTACTGTGGTGGATAGCCATCAGGCCGAGCATCTAGGTGAAATTCATCCTTTAGCATCAAGAGTTGATCCTTAGGGATCGAGATACTAAGTAGGTTAGGGTCTAGTTGGTTTTGAGGGAGCTTTATCCCTATTTGTTTGCAGGCTTCTAGGAGTAAGCCTGACCCTAGGGGGGAGGATGTAGCACCCCACCATTTTTGGCTCTTTTGATCGAGCAGTGTTTTTCTTTGTTATGCTTTATTGCTGCCATTACTTCGACTATGGTACTTGATTACTATTTGATCACAAACTGTAAAGCGATGTGAATGTTATATTTTGATGTGATGGTATTTTACTTTTACGTTACCATTATGGTATGCTTTGAATTAGCTTAGCAAATATTTAATTAATGATGCTTTATGCTTTTGAGTATATTATTGATATTAGATTCATCAGTTAGTAATTATGTATTGGTGAAGGGGACATGATTGTACCACTCGCTTGGAGAGCCCTATGATTTCCACTTCACTGTGTGTTTTATTATGTTATATATATGCATGTTTGATATACTCTTTGTTCGCAGGTTGACAGGTACAAGACATTGACTCCACCTAATTTCACAGGTTTGAGCGTGTCCATTGGCCAAAAATATTCAATTGGGAGATAGTAGCTAGGTTAAATTACATGCCAAGTCATCACCCTAGTCATAGTGTGTTGTCAAGTTTTTAGTCGGGTTAAGTTGCATCTTTGTTGTTCATCCCTCGATTTTATTTAATTACAAGTTGGAAAAGGTAAATAAATGGCTTTATGTATTTAAGTTGTTTATTAAATAAATCTAGTTATAATGTTAGAAATGTTATTTGATTTATTAGTTAATTCAATTTAATTGATAAAATAATCTAATATTGGATTAGATTTATTTTATTGATTAATTAAATTAATTGTGTTGAATTGATTAATTAAACTTATTTGTGTCAGAGTAAATGAATTAAATGGTTCATGTGGTTTTGAAAAGTGCATGAAATTAAAAGTGTTAAATTATTTTTGAAAAGAAATTTTGAAAAGTTGTAAATTCTTTTGAAAAGAAATTATTAAAAGATTTAAATTTCTTTTGAAATAGAATTTTTTTAAAAATAATAAAGTCATATTGAAAAATTTTTTTTTATTTTTATTTTTTTTTAAAGAAAATATCTCAAAATGGATAGAGGGGAAATAACTATGGTGGTTGTGGGATATTTTGGGGAAAATTGACTATATTTGGGGAAGATATTTCATTTTGAAGAAAGGAAGGATTGTTGTTAAAAAAAAAGAAATTGGTTGTGAAGAAGGAAGGAAGGATTTTTCTCTTGTTGTTGATGCACTTTGGATTGGAGTAAAGATTTGGAAAGATTTTTGGCAAATTAGAAATTGCAGCTCAACACCAGATTTCTTCTTCAAGCTTCAAATAGGTTCTTATTTTTTTATAGTTTTGAAAATCTGGTTTTTCAATTTTGAAAACTTGTTTGGAAATAAATTTTAAAACCCTGTTGAATCATGATAGAAATTTAGATTTTTGTAGAAAAACAAAAACTTACAATAGAAATTTTCAATTTTAATAATAGAAAAATAGAATGAAAACAAAAAGAATTTAGAAACCTCTCTGTTTAGATTGGAAAATCTCCAGAAATTGGAATCATGAAGTTGTGTTTAAAAGAATTTCTTCTATTGTAGTTTTCTATAGAAAATTTGCTCTATTTAACTGTAAAACAATAGAAATATATATATATACATATATATTTTGTATATATACATATACAAAATATATATGTATATGTATATATATATATATGTATATGTATATATATATATATATGTATATGTATATATATATATATGTATATATATATATATATATATATATATATATATTATTATATATATGCATATATATATATATAGGAATTTTCTTTTTATGCTCGAGAAATTTTCTATTTTTTTTTTTAAATTTACACAGAAAAAATTTCTGTCAAAAATTATGTGTACACAAGGGAGATGTCATATTAAATTTTATTATAAAAAATATATATTTATTGCAAATGGGGGGAGGGCAGTCGTGGCTGCCACAACCACACCCCAGTGGAGGGCATTGTTGTGGCAACGCTCCCCACACTATGTGTGGGGGAAGCGTTGCCACAGGTAGTGTCTTCTCCATAAGGGAGGCTGGGCACAGCCTATGGCTGTGTCCTCCTCCCTTTAGGGGGCCCGCGTGGTCATAAAAAAAAATTGTTTTTTTTAATTTTAATTTTATTTTATTTTATATTATATATATAATATATATGTATTATATATAACAATTATATATTGTATATATAATATGCATATATTATATATATATACAATATATATATTATATATATAATATAATATATATATTATATATATATAATATATATATTATATATATATAATATATATATTATATATATAATATATATTTTAAATAATTAGATTTATTTAGAGTTGTTGGAAATATATATAGTTTTTCTACAAAATATTTAAATAAAATTTATAAGTGCAATCATATAATTGAATTTAATTACTTTTAGTTTATTTTTATTAGAAAAGATGCAAAGGTGGATTCTTTAAGAAAATGATTTTTTATTTCTTTAAAAACAAAATCAAAACAAATCAAAAAAATTGATTGTTATAATTAAGTGTAATTCAGAAAATTACAAGTAAAATAATTGGTTTAGTCCCTTATTTAAATTGTGAAGGGAATTTCACAATTAGGGTTTTGAATTACTTAATGTTGCAAATGTAATTTTACTTACCTTGGATGTTTGCAAACGATGTATTATTGCTTTGCTTGGATTTAGTAAATCCTATTTTAATTGATTACATGCAATATGTCATTGTGTTGTTCAAATTTAAGAAATCCTAAAGTAGGTTATCTAATTGTCAAAAGATTTTTTTTCCATTATGTGTTTTCTCTCATTGTCGTTGTTGGGCAAATGGAGTGAATTGTTTTATGTAAGTCTTCTAGATGGGGTTTTCATTTAATTGTGTGGGTTGTCATAATATGTTAGTCAACCTTTGTATTGCCTTGGGTAGTGCGTATAGTTGTATCTTGTTGTTTTACCCATTTCTCATGAACGGGGATGGTTTGTGTCTCCTTGGATTAGGAGCGGGTTATGTGGTTTATGCCTCCTTTGGAAGGAGTGGATTATGTGTTTTGTTGCCTCCAGTGTTTGAAGTGAGTTTTTTCATTATGTGTTCCTCCTAGAGTTGGAGTGGTTTTATCTTGTTAGTATGCACTTGGGATTCCCTTGGTGATTGGGTTGTATGTGTTGTCAAGTAGAAAAGTGGCTTATGTTAGGCGCTAAAGCCCAAAGAGGTAAACTAGGTAACCTTCAGAGGTGGTTTAATCAAGTGATAACTAAAATAATATACTTAGAAATTTGGGTAGTATTTCACATTAATCAAGATAATTTGGCCTCACTCATGGGCACAGAATTATTATACGCCATTATGGAAGCAGGATGAGTGGGAAGGCTTGGTATGGCAAAGTCATCTATCTTACATCTGAGGTATTTGATTCCACATGAGTAGCAGAGTGGGGGCTGGAAGGATGGAGTTGAGGCCACTGGATGCTCCATAATGGGAATTGAGTATAGAGATTCTAGAAGGGAATATCCATGTGAGCTTTACTTATTGACACTCTTTCTAACAATAGATTAAGTAATGATTTTTTATGTGTATGAATCATACTTATCCTTACGGTTTGTTTTATTTCGAGAAGCAAAATGTGACTTATATACGGTGATGATGTGCAGAGTTATGCCCATGTGTTATCCTTATGGTTGTATGGTTCATGTGTTTGGTTGTGTCACTGTGAGTTAGCCTGTGTCTAGAGGTTGATGGCCTTGTATATGATTCCTTGTTACTATCTCCTAGAACGGGGGGTGAGCCTTCAAGTATCACTTGGTTGGGTGGAACATGCACCTTTCTCCATTGGGTTTTCTTCTTGTTCATGTGAATGAGATTTCTAGTTGGAGAGCTTGTGGGATCCAGTTTCATTTCATGCTTTATTCATTTCAGTTGAATCTTGTAATTTATTACCCCTCATTTGTTATCGAGGTGGAAGATTTATTATGTAACCGTGTTTATTGGATCTACCTCATTCGGGGAATGAGAGTTGTAATCTTATTGTTAAAAGATTTTTATTTGAAATCATGTGGTATCTCTTATGCTTTGAAGTAATTTATCATGTATGGAATGTATGTATACTTAATTTATTAAGTAATTAAATGTTATGGTTTCAATTCATGTTTCTTGTTCAGGTTTTAAAGTAATCTTAGTTTCATAACCTTAGAGGTTGTTGGCAATGGGTAGTGAACTTGCATATTATTTGTACTTAAACAAAAAAAAAAATTACTATGTTTGAGTAGTTAATTACAACTTCCTCTAGGGTTGTGTGGCGAGGCGTTACATATATATAGATGTAAATTTAGCATATTAATATTAAATATATATTATATATTAATATATAATATAATATAGGATAAATTAATAAAAATAGTATAATATACATGATAAATTAATCTATATTATGAAATATTAATATTGATAGAATATACATTATATTTAGTATAAATATTTAATTTTATATTATATAAATATAATATTATTAAAAAATTATTTTATGGAAGGGATGTTTGTTTCTTTTAAGTGGAAATATTAATGTATATAAATATCACTATAGATTAAAATATAACATGTTATAATATTAATATTAATATATATATATATATATATTTAAGATATTAATATATATAATATAATATATGATAAATTAATATATACTAGGAAATATTAATATTAATGTACAATATACATTATATTTAATCTAACTATTATATGTTATATTATATGGTATCAAATTATGTATTCAATAATATAATATATTATTAAAAAAATTATTTCATATTTATGATGGGAGAACTTAGAGAGTGAAATGACCCTAACAAGCATTTTACAATATTTTGTTTCATAGGGGAGTCATGGCGAGGGTTTCCAGATGGCGGGTCTTGGTAGAAGAAAGCATACCAGTCAAAGAATCATCAACCAAGATGGCTCAAGGGTTGAGGTTATGTTTCAAGCCTTTCTTCAAGGACACAGAATGGAGGGAAGGGTTTCCTGGGATGGAAAAAGCCTATATTCCATCACCAATAGTCAAGTCAACTCAAATATCAAGGGCCCACAAGCACTCTCTTAGAGACATTGGAAGATAGGAAGGGTCCTATGACCTTTCCTAATAATATATCCATCCCAAAACCAAGTCCATTCAGTGCCCCCTTTAATCCTCCTACCAACTCTAACACTTGAATACAAAGATCTTCAAATAGTAGAAATCTTAGGCAATCAAATGGGTATCTTCATGAATCTTCATTGGATTTTTTTTGAAAACATTGAAGCTCTAGTTAGGTTTTTTGTTTTATTAGACACCACTAAACCTCTCCCATGGGATTTTCAAATTTGTTCTAGAAATGGGACCTAGAGACAGGAAATTTGTCTTGAAGAGCCCAAAATAGAATGTCATTCTTTCCATCTAAATAGCCACCCTAATACAAAATGTTTGTATCGAGCTATACAATATTGGGAGGCCTACGAGGATTAGGAAAGCATACTATTTGATAAAATAATCCTTTCCAAGGATTTATTTTTCCTATTTCTAGAGATCATTTCAATGGTTAAAGAGGTTGCACATCAAATAGTACTAAGGCTTTGGAGGAAAGTTCTCCAAAAAATGTAATGGGTGGTAAGGATCTCTTGTATGTCCAATTTAAAAACCTTTAAAGGTACTAGCTTGTAGTAAGGAGAATGAAGTTTTAATATAGTTGAATGTAATGCTAGAATTTTCAAATTTACAAGCACTAGGAAATATTAGCTGAGTAAAAGCAAAAATTTGTGTCACACTTTCAGTCAACATATCAGCACAATTAAATTTAAGTATTTCCAACTAAAAATCAATTTTGGTCAAACCTATGATCTAGTAAGATTCATTCTAGCTAAGTTAGATACTTCCACAACTTTTTCAACTAAAATTGTTGGCTAAAAATATATGGAACACCACTTTGAGTCCAATTTACCAAAAAATAAAAATTATTTGGAAAACTTGAAATTTCAATAACTCTTACTAATATAAATAACATTTTTTGAAAAATATAAAAATACCCTTTTGAAGATCCATAAGTGTAATTTTTAAAAATATATTTATTTTAATGGTTTAATTAGTATTTATATTTTATTTTTTATTTTTATTAAAGTAGGTTATCAACGCACAAACAATTAGGTTAGTTTCCATGCTAAAGGAAAAATATTAAAACTTATTAAAAATATATATAGAAAAATATGATGCACTAGATAAAAAGAATCTATTTCAAGATGGTATAATTTTTTTTTTCCATTTTAGATGAAATATTTAATATGAAAATTTGCATCCAATGGAAACAAGCGGTTTTGATTCACACATTTTAATATTTAAAAAAATATATATATTTATCAAAATTGGAAAAAAAAATATCCATGCACTAAAATTTCAAGTTATAAATACACACAAAAAATTTGAAAGAAAAAAAAAACTTTACTGTAAAAATTTTGACGTCTCATACAACTTAATTTTTTTGCAGAATTTTATTGTGGCTAAGTTATAGTGTTAATTTAATAAAACTAGTTTTAAAATAATTTCAAAAAAAATACAAACATAAAATGAATAAAAATGTCATTGATGAAATTAATGGAAAGGGCCCTAAATGATATGACTATTATTAGTCACTTTCAATCCCATAGACTCAATTTAGACTGCTGACTACCTTGTCTCATTAAAAGAGCAAATAAAAAGAAAGAAAAAATGCATGTGAGGAAAATTCAGGAGATGCAACAAGTTACTTGAGCTACCCTGGATAAAAAGAATGCTTAAATGTGAAGTGGGCCCACTATCACTCTCCTTGATACCAATGAAGCTTATTTCATGGAATGGTGGGGGATTAAATGCCCCTAACAAAAGGTACTTTATTAAGTGTCAGATCAATTCAAGTGATGTTAATTTTTTTTATTTTAAAGAAACTAAATTTTTAAATGAACAAAGTAAAGAAATCCTAACTAAATGGTCCAAATGGGAAGTGATTTATACTCTTGTGGTAGGGGTATCAAGAAAACTAAAATATTAAGTGACTCACATAAGGTTAAGGTTGAGTTTATTATAGCACAACAATGGTGGATACTCGTCAATATTCAATGTTTCTAGGACACATTTCGGATATGCAATGTTTATGGTCATACATCAATTGTTGGCAAGAAACAAGTATGGGACTCTTTGATAACAACCCTTTTTTTAATGGAGGAATTGATTATCTTAGGAGGGTATTTTAATGCTATTACCTCCCTAAAATAAAAAAATGGAGGTATCATTCCCCCTCCAAAATCAATGAAGGACTTTTCAAATTTTACCTTGGATAATGCATTGATTGATTTTCCAACTAATGGTAAATTTACCTGGACAAACAAAAGGAAGCATTTTTGTCTCATTACATAGAGGTTAGATAGATTTTTCCTCTCCATAATTTAGACAAACACTAATTTTAAATATGCCTATTCCATCCTCTCATTTTCAGGCTTAGATCATTATCAGATCTAGTTGGATATTGTTTGGAATCAAGTACCAAAAATTTAAATCATCCTTTAGAGGGCCATATAATTTCTAACAAAGCTCCAGGAGGAAACAACAGCTACAAAGGGTGACTCTACACAGGGCCACCTTAACATGCATTGGGATAAGGATTTCATCCATGGTTTTTACTATAGGTTACCCTAATTAAAGATCAGCTTCCTGAATTATGTACACTCACCTCCCGGGTTTCTTCTTGATATCCTCAGTTCAGGCCCCTAAAGGCTAAACTCAGAGGTGGAATAGAACTACCTTTTCAAAGGCCAGTAGATGATCCATGCCATTCGAGGCCATCTCAACCTACCCTTAATCTTTACAAGCACTAAGGTATAAGGTGAGGCAATCACATTATCTGAAATATTTAATGAACACTTCCCAACCCCTAATACATTTAATTAGGTTTTCGCTGAATTAAAAACTTACGATAGGTTACCTTGGTTACCTCTTAGGGTTTCGACCCCTATCGAAAGCCACTCTTCCTAATAACATAACTCAACATTAATTACAAGGATAGCCATCATGCACAAACAGACCAAATCATGTTCACATCTCAATCATGACTTAAGATATTTTACTTGTAATTACCACATAGGTAATAAATATAACATGCATGGATAATTCCACAATAAATCATGTAAAATGAACTTCGTGGCTTAAATAGATTAATCAATTCTTTCAAAGGGTTCCCTAGCCTCTAGAAAACTAAAAATTTATAACACAAACCAAATAATCTTCCACAAAAGCTTTCTTTGATACCCATCAATAATCAAAGAATAGTTCAAAATAATAATTCTTTAATTCACTCATTAATTACCATATTCCTTTAAAACATAATTTAAAGAATTATTTATTCATTTAAAAGAACAATATGACCACTCCTATCAATTAAAGATAACTAACTATAAATACAAATATTCAATTTTCATACAAGCCACTACATGCTAAATTAATCTCAGTTATAGCTATATATAAGAGGAAATACCATATAGTTCATTTTGCATAAAAGACCACTACAGAAGTAAAGAATCGGTGTAAATAAATATTTCAATGTTTATCTTATGTATGGTAAACATGAATGTAAAAAGTATAGACCTAACAACACTCCCAACAGAAGTATAACTGATACTCCCTAATAAGCGAGGTAAACTTCCTATCACTGTCGGTTTAGGAAAATATTGAAAGTAACAAAAGTTTATCAATGGGAAGGCATAGTTACAAAGTAATCTATAGCTAACAAAAAGTTTTTTTTTTATGAATATTACACAAAACTCTGCAATGATCCAAACCATACACAAGATTCACATAACAATGGTAGATTAAAGTGCCCAACATGCTCTTCACTGTACGAAAATCACAGTTTAAGAACAGACGAAAGATCACATAAAACACAATACATCCCTACTATATGTTAAACCTTATTTTTTGATGACTAATAGTTGCTATTTTAACTAGACCCAAAGTAAGTGCATTCAAATACGAATTATGTAAAACTGGAGGTGAAGTAATGCAAGTCGACTATCTTAGAAAGATCTGCCTACATTGAGTGAATAAAATATGCCATAAAAATATTCCTATAGTGAATATACAGATCATGGTGACAAAATGGATTCTAATGCCTGAAAGGGCATACAATAAGAAGGAAAACACCGAATGTAAAGGCTTGAGTAAAAGGCACGCCTATAGAAATTCAAGATAGGGAAATCATGGAGGCTGACACTAAAAAATCAACACTGGCAACACTACGGAATTTTCAAGACAAGGAATAAAGAAACTACAAAAGATTGTTCAAAGAAATCTAAACCATCTCCACCATTTATAGAAAGTGGCATTGGGCGTAGGTTAATAAAATTCCAAAGGAAAGAAAAGCCATAAATTATGATAAGTTCCTAGTTATCCTTCCTAGCCACACGTTCGATACATGCAAGCAATGAATGAATGCAGAAAGATATACGCATAGACCAAATTGTCAATGACTGCATGAACTAAAGGGAAGATTATAAAATACCATAACCATCGGTAGTATACTCTAACTCTTAAACATAATTTGGAAGGAATTTGAGTAGTAATAATCTAAAAACTCAATTTCAAAACCCTTTTACACATGATAAGTAATGCAAGGAAATTCATCTTCCATTTGAAGAATAGTAATAGATCTAGTAAAATAAAAATTAAATGATGAATTACAAAATATAACTTTATTCCTCTAAATTATCCCTATCATAGTTTTGTTATGTTTTTCCCTTACATTTTGAAAACTCATTATAATTGTTTCTTTGTTGAATGTGTGGGTTTGGCTAAGTTTATCTTTCCAAAGCAAGCATATCCATTTTTCTAGAGAAAATAAAATTCAAGCATAATTTTTTTAGAAATTATATCCTTAAGATTCAATTTAAACAAAAAAGAAGGGAACTTGTTAAATCTTGCTTGTTCAACAAAGATCTGAAGAAGAGTTCTGAAAATTCAACAACTTTGAATACCACAATCTTTAGTCCAAGCACAATTAGATCATAAAAATTCTTCCAAATCCATTTCCACAAAGCTTTTGAAACAAAAATACAGTAAAGAAACTTTTTTCCAGAAAATTGTCGTGCAAGAAGCTTTTCAGAAAAACTACTATGAAAGATATTTGCACAACCAAAGCTTTTAATTCATTTTTAATTAACTCAAAGTCACAAGACTTAACTGATAATCAACATGCAATCAAGATTGATAGTTAGTTCCAACTTAAAAAAATTACTCAAGATCACAATTTCTAACTCCAAATCCAAATTCTATAACATGTTGAAAACAAACTCTTTTAAAATATCTAATTTTTAAAATTTATTTAATTTTTCACATTAAAATTAAAAAATACATTAAATAAATATCTATTACACAAAATTAACTTTCACATTTAAATAAATATCTTGTTTAATATAATTTAATAAGTCAAATAAATTAATTAATTTAGTTAAAGTGTTGCAACTGGAGGGACACTACATCCTCCCCCTAGGATAAGGCTTACTCCTAAAAGCCTGCAAACAAATATGGATAAAGCTCTCTCATGTGTGTTGCATCCTCCTAAGTAGCTAATGCCTCATCACTAGGATCCCACTGGACCCTTGCCTGATCAACATCTCAACCCCTAAGGGTGAGTCTTCTATGCTAAAGAACACCCACAGGCTCCAAATCCAGCTGCTTGTCCTTTACTTGTAATGCATTCCAATTGAGCACATCTAAAATATCAGGATGATAAGGCCTAAGAACATATACATGGAATACATAATGAATGTGTGACAAACTAGGTGGTAAAGCAAGTCGGTATGCTACAGGACCTATCCTCTCCAGAATCTCAAACAGTCCAACAAAATAAGGTGCGAGCTTAGAGCCTTTTCCATAATAGATCAAACTCTTTCATAGATGCACCTAAAGAAATACCCAATTGCCAATTGAAAACTAACGATCCACTCTATGAGCATCATAATACTTCTTTTTCATGTCTTGCACTATCACTAAGTGCTCTCTGATGTGATCAACCATTTTTTCCATATCTTGAAGCATCTTAGGTCCAAGTAGAACTGTATCCTCAAATTGATCCCAACTCAACGTAGTCTGACAAGGATGTCCATACAATGCCTAAAAATGAGGCATATATATGGAACTATGATACCCATTATTATAGGTGAACTCAACTAAGTAAAGATAATCTTCCCATCAAGACTGTTGATCCATTACGTACATCCTAAGCATATCCTCAAGAATCTAATTAACTCTCTTAGTTTGACCATTGGTCTTAGGGTGATAGGTTGTACTAAAGTTCAACTAAGTACCTAGGGCATGATGTAAGGATGTCCATAATGCTGATTTCAACATAGGATCTCTATCTGAAATGATTCTACAAGGAATTCCATGCAACTAAACAACATCCTCCATGAAAATCTTGGCCACAAAAGAGGCATTAGAGGATGAACGAACCAGAGAAAAATGTGCTACCTTAGTCAACCTATTAATAGTAACCATAATAGCATCATGTCGATGAGATGACATAGGTAACCCAACAATGAAGTCCACCAATATGATGTCCCACTTCCATTTAGGAACAAGATGTGGTTGCAGCAGTCCTACAAGATGTTGGTGCTTAGCCTTAAATCTTTGGCACTCAAGACATCTCGAAACAAAATCAGTGATATCACACTTCATACATTGCCAAAAGTACAATTGTTGAAGGTTTGCATGCATATTCTTAACTACAAGATGAGCTGAATTAGGTGCCTAGTGTGCCTCTGACAAAATCAAAGTGCAAAGACCTTTTGTATGTGGTACATAGATACAACCCAAACGTCGCAACAATCCATCTGACTCAAGAGTATAACCTATGAATCTACCCTCCAAGGGTCTACCTAATCCTAACTCCATCTTCACCTCCTGATACAACCTGTTTGTAGGTAGTGCTACTAAAATATGGCTCCTCAAATCAACTCCAAGAGTCATGACAGAAAGCTCATGCCTTTGCCAACTAAGAGCATCAGCCACTACATTCTCCTTCCCTTAGATATATTTCACCTCGAAGTCATACTCGCATAAGAGCTTCGTCTATTGTCTTTTCCTAGCATTCAAATTAGGCTACATGAAAATGTACTGCAAACTATGGTGATCACTATGAAGTTCAAAGTGGTGCCCCAAAAAGAAATGCCTCCACTGAATCAAAGCATGCACAATTGTGGTGGCTCCAAATCATGAGTAGGATACTTCAGTTTGTGATCCTTGAGTTTGTGAGACTCATATGTGATCACATGACCATCCTACATTAGCACGGCTCCTAATCCCTCCAAATATGCATCAGTGCAAATGAAAAAGTCCTTAGTAGGGTTAGGAATGACTAATATAGGTGCACTAGTCAACTTTTCCTTGAGTGTCTAAAAAGTTGACTAACACTACTTTGACCAAATGAATTTCTTCCCTTTCCTCTGAAGAGAAGTAATGGGGTGACCAATCCTTGAAAACCCCTAAAAAAACTATTTGTAATACCTGGCAAGAGCCATAAAAACTGTGAACCTCAAATACATTGGTAGTCACTGGCCAATCAATGATGACTTGGATCTTCGAAGGATCCACTACAATACCCTATCCAGAGATAACATGACCAAAGTATTTCACCTCAGTCTATAAGAACTCACACTTCACAAAATTTTCATACAACTAATTCTCTCTCAAGCACTGCAATACCTGTCTCATATGTTGTTCGTGCTCCTTCATATCTCTATAATAGATCAAAATATCATCAAGAAATAGGAGAACAAAACGATCAAGGTATGTGCAAAAAACATCATTCATCAAACACATGAAAATGGATGGTGCATTTGTTAACCCAAATGGTACCACTGTGAATTCATAATGCTCGTAATGAGTTCAAAATGTCATTTTATGAATGTTTGATTCTGAAATGCACAACTGATGGTAACCCAATTTGAAATCAATTTTAGAAAACACCTTAGCTCCCTTGATTTGATCAAAGAGATCATCAATTCTGGGTAAGAGATATCAATTCTTTATCGTCACTTTATTCAATTGACGATAATCAATACACAATCTAAGAGATCCGTCCTTCTTCTTCGTGAAGATGATAGGTGCTCCCCAAGGAGAAACACTTGGACATATAAAACCCTTAGCCAAAATTTCCTCCACCTGTAGACGAAGCTCTTTCAATTCTTGTGTGGTCATTCTTGTAGAGCCTTAAAAATGTATGATTCTATGGAGTAAGAATCACCATTTCAGCCCACATCAATAGAGCTATTCTAATTAAAAGCAAAACCAGAAATACAAATCTAAACTACAAAAAAAAAAATGCTTTTAAAAGAAATAAATCTCCATTGTCTCCCTATCACCAAGATCTTTGTTTATGCATTTGCTCTCAGATTTTTATGAGCACAAAATGCAATAAAGAGGCTATGGTGAATGAGAAATGCAAGCAAGATGCAAAGATCATATGAGTATGTAAATTTGTGAGTCCAAATGAGAGGGAAATCCCCTTTAAATAGGAGTTCTTTGAGGATGGAGAGGGGTTGAAGATGAAATGTGGGATAAAATATGTGAGAGAAGTAAATGCCATTTATCCCACATTGATGGGCTAAATGTTATGCATGAGAGTGAAAGTGATAAAGGGATATTAGATTAAAATGAACCTAAATGATTAAATATGAATAAAATGATTTAAAGATGCTTTACTAAAATGCAATATTTCATGAATGATTTATGCAAATGATATGATTAATATGCAAGTTATGATAAATAGTTTATTATGAAATAATAATCAATGAATATGATAATTGATTTATTAATGGGAATGAATATGAAACAATTATGGATGATAATGATAATTGATTTAATATGGAAATGATGTTTATGACTTATTATGCAAATGGATTATGAATGATTATGATTTATTATGCAAATGGGTATGAATGATATTGCAAATGGACATGAATGTTAATGCAACAGATATTGAACGAGCATGAGATGGTTCAATGATTTGATGAAATGCATGAATAGAAGAAAGTATTGAATGAATTGATTAAGTAAATAATAATATCTATTTAATCAATAGACGAATATCATTATGATTGTGAGGACAAATTTGAGAGTCTACATTTTGCCCCTCTTTGAGACAATGCAGCTTGTCGCGTTGTTTCAAAGAAAAAGATTGATCAACTGATATATGCCCCAAAGATATCTTGGTAAGGATTATGATGAGAATGATATGCCCCCTCGAGAGATTGATCGAACATATTGTAAGAAGATTAATCTCTCGATAGATGTCTAGAAAGCGATTAGATACCTGATATTGCGCAAGTGATAAAGCAGTGATGTACCTTTTGATGAAAATGCATAGTTGATGGGCATAACTGAACAATTGATGGAAATGATCAGTATAGCCAGGTTGATGAGCTGATGAAGCTGATTGAGCTGATTAAGCTGATTGAGAATTATGCTTACACAAGACAAGGTGTTGCAATGATGGATTGACTAATGAAGGGGACATAAAATTTTGAGAATTAGGTTGATTGATTTGAGATTCGATTCAAGAGACATATATCAATTGTATAAAGTAATCAATTGATTTCTCTGCAACAAGAAAGATGAAGAAAATGGAATGCAAGAAATGGTAGATGGAAGAAATGCAAGATGGAAGAAAATGAAGGTGATGAAGCCTCTTGTGCCTTTTAAGTGCTTTTATCATCATTGAGCTTATTATGTCACAAAATAGTATAACCGTCTAGATAACGTGAACATCTAGACGACCTAAATATTGTTTTCATTTTTATTTAGTAATGAAGTATAAGCATATAGGTCTAAGAACCTTAGATGGCCTGAATACTTATTACATAGAAGACACTATCATACAAGGAATGATCTCATCCACATTAGACTCATAGGTCCTCGATAGTTTTAGAAAACCATGTCCTAAGACGAGTCATCCTGTGAATAAGAAACAATCCACAAACATCAAACAAATGAACATGCCCCATCCTTGCCTCTCTAGTCAAAGACATCCTAGAGAAGCTAAAAGGCATGTCACCAAAGATAAAATCATAAAACAATTAAAGATAAACAAACAAACATGGATCATGCTTCGATATAGAACCGATTTTTGGTATGGTTTTATGCGGTTGGTTGGATTTGTAAGATGGGTTGGATTCTTGTTATAGTTTATTCGATATTATAATGTTTGCTTGATTGTCAACACTTGCATGTTTTGATTTTGTTGAAGTTCAAAGTTGTGTGGTGATCAAAAGGTATACTGTTTTTAAGGAATTTTTTATTTTTTGGGATTTTTAAGATATTTGATGATTTTTTTAGGGACATTTTACATGAGTTTTTTGGATTTTTTTCAGGGACATTTTATGATTTTTTGAGATTTTTTTCGGGACATGTTATGATTTTTGAATTTTTTGAGGGGTGCATAATTTTTTTGAATTTCCAGGGACATTTTATGATTTTTGAATTTTTCAAGACATTTTATGATTTTTTTGAATTTTTTTTAGGACATTTTTGAATTTTTTTCAGGACATGTTATGATTTTTTTGAATTTTTTCAGGACATTTCATGACGAAAAATGGACAAGCAGGTAGACAAAGAGGGTAGTTTCTCTGACCGCGAGGTGCTTAGTATCTTAACCCATAGCTAAGGTTAAGGAGATGCCCCATTGAGGGATAGGACCAACCTAGTATGCGTGGAAAAGCGAGCAAGTAAGGGGAATGTTGAACAATTCACAAGCCATGGTGAGTGTGAAAAAGGTCATTATGAAGTGGAGGATGAATGAAAAGGGAATGAAAAGATCAAGTAGAGCTCCAAAGGAAAGAGGAGCAAAAGCCTCTACACATGGCGCCGATTTCTCAGTTTTCACCATGGTACTTGCTCAAGGCGCCACCGAAGTGGTTTTCACCATTGAACGAATGGATTTCTCTTTTCTTTTTCTTTTTTTTTCAGGACTTTTTTTTTTTTTAACTTTTTTTCAGGACTTTGAAAAGATCTCCCTTTTAAGCATTTAGGTGTAAAACTTGCGAATGTGCATACTGTTGATGGGATCACTAAGCATTTCACCTTCCGGAGTAGATAAGTGGTATGCCCCAGATCCATACACAGTCGTGATAACATACGGACCCAACCAGTTAGGCTCAAATTTTCCCTTCTTTTCTCTGTCTTGTTGAGTGCGAGGATTCTCGCGAAGAACAAGATCCCCAACCTCAAATGTACGTGGTTTCACTTTCTGATTATAACTTCGACACATTCGTTGCTGGTATGCTCTAAGATGATTGAAAGCAGTTTGTCTTCGTTCATCCAACAATTCCAACTCCTGCAAACGAGAAACTTGGTATTCTTCATCACTGATTTGATTGCGCAAAGAGATGCGCAAAGAGGGCAACTCAACCTCGATGGGCAAGATGGCTTCAGATCCATAGACAAGGGCATATGGGGTAGCACCTGTGGGAGTGCAGACACTCGTGCGATAAGCCCACAGTGCAGGATTCAATTGAATATGCCAATCTCAACCAGCTTCATTGACTATCTTTTTAAGAATTTTGAGAATGGTTTTATTAGAAGCCTCAGCCTGGCCATTACCTTGAGGATAGTAAGGTGTGGAAAAATGATGTTGTATATGGAATTTCTCACAGAGTTCGCGGACATCTTGATTTTTGAATGGACGACCATTATCTGTGATGATGGATAGAGGAACGCCATAACAACAGATGATGTAGTTCAATATGAAGGTGGCTATTTGTTTTCCAGTGATATGAGTGAGAGGAACAGCTTCAATCCATTTCGTGAAATAGTCAGTGGTAACGAGAATGAACTTATGACTATTGGATGAAGGTGGATGGATCTTTCCCACGAGATCGAGTCCCCACTGATAAAAGGGACACGGTGTAGCAAGAGACTGTAATTCCTGTGCAGGAGCGTGTATCAAGTCTGCATGTTTTTGACACTACTTGCATTTTTTAACAAACTGATAGGCATCCTTTTCCACTGTAGGCGAATAATAACCCATACGTAAGAGTTTCTTGGCTAAGGTAAGACCGCTAGAATGTGCCCCACATATACCTTCATGTACTTCTTGTAAAGCGGTTTTGACCTCATCGTGCTCAAGACATCTGAGTAAAGTACCATCGAGACCTCGGCGGTAAAAGGTATCGGCTAAGATCACATAGCGAGAAGCTTGATGGATAAAGGTTTTACGAGATTTATTAGATAGGTTTGATGGCAAGGTGTTATCTCGAAGATAGGTATAAATATCCCCATACCATTGGGAATTATGACCAACAATGAGACAAATCATTTCAGATTGTGGTATATTGTAAGCAGGTTCCAAAAGAGGTTCTACCAGGAACTCACAATAAGCGACATTACGTGGAATTTCTACAAGTGAACCAATTGTTTCCATTGCATCAGTAGCTCTATTGTTATCTCAAGGAATCTGCTCAAAAGAGATTGATGTGAAATAGGCCTTGAAATCATCCACCATTCTTTTGTAAGGCATCAATTTTTCATCTTTTGTTTTGTAGTCATCATTAACTTGTCTGATCACTAGCTGAGAGTCACCAAGAACACGCAACTCAAGGATATTCCATTGCACAGCTATACAGAGCCCAGAAAGTAATGCCTCATATTCTACAATATTGTTGGTACATGAAAACTGTATCTTATAAGCTTTAGGTATACAATCCCCTTGTGGAGTGACAGAGAATTCCAGCGCCAGAACCACCTTGTGTGAAGGAGCCATCAAAATATAAAGCCCACAGATGTGTAGATTCCATGTTAAAGATTGATTCATCAAGAAACTCTGTAGTAAGAGGATGATCATCTATCATAGGAGCATCAGCGAGTTGATCTGCGATAGCTTGTCCTTTGATTGCTTTTCTTTCAATGTAATCAATATAAAACTCGCTAAGAATAATCACCCATTTAGCTAATCATCCTGTGAGTGTTGCTTTGTTTAAGAGGTACTTCAGAGGATCAATTTTTGCAATGAGCTTTGTCTGGTGTGTAAGCATGTAATGTCTCAGCTTCTGTGATGCGAAAACTACAAGGCATGCTCTTTCAATAGGGCTATAATTGAGCTCGTATCCCACTAGAGTATGACCGATGTAATAGATTGCACATTCCTTTCCTTCATAGTCATGTTGTGCCAAAAGTGCCCCCAGTGCTGTGGTGGTTGTGGATATATATAGAAGTAAAGGCTTGTCAGCTATAGGAGGTACTAATACTGGTGGTGTCATCAGATATTCCTTGATTTTCTGAAAAGCTTGTTCACAGTTGTCGTCCCATCTAAATGAAACATTGTTGTGTAATAGATGCTGAAAGGGTTGACATTTATCTACAAGTTGTGCTATAAAACGCCGGATAGACTGAAGTTTTCCTTGTAATGATCTCAATTGTCTGATATTCTTAGGCAGAGGCATTTCAAGTATAGCCTTTATTTTTGCAGGATCAGCTTCAATTCCTTTAGATGAGACAATGTAGCCAAGGATTTTTCCAGAGGTTACCCCAAATGCACATTTCTTTGGATTCAACTGAACCTTGTATTGTTCTAATCTTGTGAAAATTTTATCCATGATCTCTAGATGTCCTGCTCTGGTGTAGGATTTTCCCAACAAATCATCTACATAGTCTTCCAAATAGTTATGCATCATGTCATGGAAGATAGTGGTCATTGCACGTTGGTAGGTAGCTCCAGCATTCTTCAACCCAAAGGGCATGACATTCCAACAGAAGGTTCCCCAAGGACAAGTGAATGTTGTCTTAATTTGATCTTCAGGAGCAATTTTAATTTGATTGTATCCTGAGAAACCATCCATGAGGGATAACATTTCGCGCCCTGCTGTCAAATCCACTATTATGTCAATGTTTGGAAGTGGGAAGTCATCCTTAGGACAGGCTTTGTTTAAATCTCTAAAATCTGTGCAAACTCGGATGCCCCCATCAGGCTTTGAAACTGGTACTAAATTTGAAATCCAATCAGCATAGTCAACAGGTCTGATAAATCCCACATCTAGCAACTTTTGTAATTCAGCTTTTACCAATAGAGCAATGTGTGGGTGCATTTTTCTCAACTTTTGTTTAGTAGGTTTTGCCCCCGGTGGTAAAGACAAGTGGTGCATTACTACATCTGGATCAAGTCCTGGCATATCTGCATATGACCATGCAAAGTTAACTTGTCTTTCCTTGTAAAATTGTATATGCTCTATTCTCTCTTCAGGTGTTAATGATTATGCTAAATGAATTATCTATGGTTTTTCTTCTGTGCCCATATTTGTTGGTATTGTCTTCTCCACCAACATAGATGATTTTTCATGATATACCGCTAAGGGAAGTGTGTCAAGCCTTCCATCCTCAGGCACCTCAGAGAGGTTTTCACCCTTGGATATTTCCTTTATTTTTACTTTTTTTGGGTCTAATAGTGCCACAGAGTAGTTTTCACTTGAAGACCTATTTATATTTTCAATAATTTTTTGACTGAAAGGCTTGGCACTCCCCCCAAAATAAGCTGCACTGTTGAGTTCTATGATGAATCCTGCTTTATGATCCTCAAGAGGTGTGTCTTCTCGTGCTCCTAGAAAGTTTATGATTGCCTCATCATTTTCAAATACATCCAGTTGTGGTGGCCCCTTCTGATCGAAATCAATGAGTTCAGGGTGAACCAAGGGTAAAGAATCATGATTCGAGTCAAGATTTTGAATGGATTCAAGGGTACAAATATTATGATCGGGTTCAAGGGTAGGGATACTATCATAATAATAAATGTCAATGAAGTCATCGATGACACTTTCCTCATTTGTATTTGTAGCATTAGAGGACTCTACTTCCTTACTTGAAGCACACGCGGTACTCAAGGTCTTATCTTTCTGCGCATCATATCCTAAACCAGGGATCTTTTGTGTATGAGTAGGTTGTATTGGTTCCAAGATACCCTGTTTCTGCAAGCCGAGAGGACTTTTACCATCATATCCCATTTGTTTCATAATATCAAATCCTTTACCATATTGTTCAACAGGTATCTTTATTCCAGTCTGTTCTTTTTCTGTATCTTCATCTTTGTATAACCAGTTTAGGAGATCAGCTTCTTCTGTTTCATTATAAAGGGCTCCCCATTTTTTGAAAGTAGTTGATTTACAAATCACTGTGGTATTTGCATCTGATGTGGTCTTATTCATTTGTGGTTTTTCATAGGTGTGGGGAGATAAAGGTAGTTTTCCAATGCAAAGAGCATGATTTAAGGTATATTCTCCCACTCCTTGTTCTTTTACCTGTATTTTGATCTCGGCTGCATTGGATTTTGAGGAAGATTCTTTTAAGGACTCAGGATCAACATATGCTTGGGAAGGAAATGCTTCATGATTGCTTGGGATTGTGATTTCAGTTTTAGGGCTTAGATTATGGCAATACATGAAAGGGTTTGGATCTCCTTGTATTGTGATTTCAACACCATTATGGGGGAATTTAATGCATTGGTGGTATGTAGAAGGTACTGCTTGCATTACATGAATTCAGGGTCTTCCAAGGAGGATATTATAGGTCAGTGGGAGATCAAGGACTTGACAAACCACATCCTTTACCACAAGGCCAATTCTAATTGGTAAAGTAACTGATCCTTTAGATGAGCGTTCCTCTTCATCATATGCCTTTATGGTAATATTTTTACTTGGATCAACTGCATTTTTAGAGAACCCTAATTTTGCGATCAATTCTTGAGTGCAAATATTAAGGCCTGCTCCTCCGTCTATCAAAACTCGCTTGATCTTAACATTATGGATGAGGACGTCAAAGTGTAAAGCTGCATTATGTGGTTGTCGAAGGGATGAGTCATCATTTTCAGTAAAAGTGAGAGTATGAGGAGAGGTAATGTGTCCCACCATAGCTTGGAATTGATCTACATGTAGGTATGTAGGCACTGTAGCAGTAGCAAGCGCTTTATCTAAGATAGCTTTATGCTCAGGAGATAGGCGTAGCAGCTCGAGTATAGAAATTTGTGCGGGTGTTTTTCCTAAGTGCTCTATGAGGTTGTATTGCGAGACGAGTGTATCAAGTTTTGCATTAGGACCTTTAAGGGTAACAGTGCCTTTGCGGGTAGTAACCTTGCAATCAGGTTCTTTACCTTTTATGATGAAAGTGTTGACATGATTATCGACCTCACTGATGTTATGTATGGTATAATCATACTTAGCAGTAGTATAGTTTACACCATCACCAGATTCAAGAGCCTTTCCTTTATCCTTGTCATGCTTAGGGAAAGGTTTTTTAAACACCTCGCGATCAGAGTTACTAGAAGGAGTGTGTCCATCAACTGCTATCTTACCGTTATCAATAAGGTCCTGTATTAAATGTCGAAGCTTATTGCAACTATTTGTCTTATGTCCTTTTTGTCTATGATAATCGCAAAAGTGATCTTCATTCCACCATGGGGGTTTGACTTGAGGATTATATTCCTTGATTTCGGGTAATGTTATAATATTGGTTTCAAGAAGTTCTTTTAATGCAGATTCAAGTGATTGTCCCAATGGTGTAAAATTTTGTTTAGGGAAATTTCTCTGTTTTTCTTTTCCTTTATCTGAAGATGGACCTTTGAGATTGTAAACAGGGGATGATGTTTTAGTTGTTTTTGCATCAACAACTCCGTCATTGACTACATTCTTGTTCTTAACCCAAAAAGGGGTCTTGTTGTTTGAATTCAATTTTTGATCTTTGTCATTATTAAGTTTAATAGTTTCATCATCAATGAGGGTTTGTTCAATTCGAAATCCCATTTCTATGGCTTCATCAAAGGAATCCAAACATTTGAGGCGAAGTTCTCTTCCGATTTCTTTATTCAAATTTTGACAAAAGAGGTCAACCAATTCTTGATCGAGAATGGAATAATGCAATCATTTTGTTAAATGTCTCCATCTTTGTACAAATGACACAAAAGATTCACCTTGTTTGTGTTTAGTGTTGAAAAGGTTTGTCATGGTCACTTTAAGGTCACAATTGAAACTATAATAGGAGACAAATCTATCGACCAATTCTTGAAAAGATTTGATAGTTGGGGGTAATTGTGAAAACCATTCCATAGCCTCTCCTCCTAGACTGCGAGGAAATAATCTCATAAGATACATTTCATCAACTGCAAATTCCATGGTAGAGGCACAAAATTGTCTTAAGTGGTTCTTAGGATCTCCTTTTCCATTATATTTGTCAAGTTTTGGTATGTCCCAATGGTTAGGAAAAGGTGGCATTGGTATGCATGGATCGAAGGGATAAGGACATATGTCTTCAATGGAGAACTTATGAGTCGATGTTTTACTATTCTTGAGAGTATCCAATTCTTGTTGTAATGTTCTAAGCTCATCCAAAATAGGATCGTTTGTAGGTGCAAGTTTTGATGTCTTTGAAGATCGCTTGTAACCAGGTTGTAGGTAAAAGGGTCTATGATCTTTGATCCTACCATCGTTGTTTGTTTTGGGATGTGTAGATTCACTAGATTTAGGTTGGTCATTCATTGTGAGTAATGATATGTCAAAATCAAGAGGCATTTTGATTCCTTCATCAACAAGGGCCTTGAAGTATTGTTGTGGGTTACGTTTGACCACCTCTGTAAGAAGTTTAGTGAACCTATTATCATTAAGAGCTTCATTTATGGTGGATTGTGTTATTTCCTCACCCTCAGTTTCACTTGTTTCACTAGTTGCAACACTAATGTGATATTCTCCATCAAAGTCTTTTTCCCAAGGGTTCCCTTCTTCTTGAAACATTTTTTCTCTTGTTCTAGGGGTCATTGGTGATTTGTTATGATTTTCAATCCAAGGTAATGTACAATACCTAAGACTAGGATGCAAATTAAAAGGATATGATTCTAAGATGGGATATGAAAATGGTGGTATGATATGACAAGCTAAGAATGAAAAAGCTAAAAGGCAACTCTATGTCCAAAGTTGGTTATGATGTAAAGGCTTTACTTGTGTTATGATGGATAGACACAAGGACCAATAATCAAGAGAGGGTATGTAAGAGATGATGCATTCCAAAAGGATTGCCCGATGGTGAAGACCTCAAGAGTGAGTGAAGGATTTGGAGAATGGCCCAGCCGGGTTTTGTTTCCAGGACGCAAAAAGTGGCTGAGTGCCAAAGAGCTAGGGTTTGTTTGGGTCAGTGAGTAGACAGCAGGGACTCAGTTTATTTAAGAACTTCTGAGGTTGAATTTGGAGGTTGATTAACATTATTTGCAGAGTTGAACTGAGGAAAGGCTGGGTGGAATGGTAACATGGCATGCAAAGGATTCTCATGAAACCACCATGGCATTGCCAAGGGCTGGGGCATTGCATGGGATGTTGAAGAATACAGGAATATATAAGGACCATAAGATAATAAGAGACTAAAATTGGAGTGCAAGGATTGAAAGATGAAAACTAGGATGATGGCCCCCCAAAGAAATGAAGTGATAGGATTCCGTAGCCAGATGTTGTGTTATTTGGACTTTTAGGAGTTTACAAAGTTGAGATGTTACCAGAGATTTTCAGTATGGTATTTTGTTTCAAGTCAATTGTTGTGTTGATTGTGAATGTGGTAGAAAACCTTATTTAATCGAGAAAACACTTGGCCAACTGCTACGTTTAAAGAATATACAAAGCATACATGAGACCATTTCCTGGTATGACCCAAGGTTTGTATACTTGATATAGCCCACGTGCCACTACCCCAGTTAAGTTACTAAACTTACACTGCTTCACCAGAGGCTGAGGATTAGCCCAGAAGTTTGGTGGCATTGGCTCCCCCTCCCACCTGACTCATTAACATTAATTTGAGCACCTGGCACTTGAATTCTTGGGTCATCACTTCCAAGAGCTGCTATCTACTCAGGGGGAGTGGTAGTGAGTATCTCTTCAGGGGCATGTTGCACTACCTGCAAGCAGCTTAATGGTTGGCGTCCTAAGGTCTTTGAGATTGGGACATCCGTTCGAGGTAGCCCACACATGGGGCGAGAGATTAATCACCAATTAGGTGGCACTCCATCCTGAAGAGGTTATGCTCAACAGGGTTTATGGGAGTACTACTCCGTCCGTGTGACACATCCGCACTCGTGGTACTTGAACTTTCCTCAAGCACCCATTTTATATCCCGGCTGGAAGTGGCTTGGCTTTAGCCTATTACCGGTCGAGTCGTCCCTTAAGGTGAGTAATTTTTCCCTTAAGGCAGGCCCATTTCTAGAAATAATAACCGTTTCTCTTACACCCAGGATCACTCAAAAGTGCAAGGGGAGAGGATACTTCGATTATTAAGTCGTGAAGGTGACAAAAAAATAAGGTGGGTCTGGTTTTCTGATCACCTAGTTTTCACAAGGTGAGAGCATAATCACCTACCACCTTCAAGCACAGTCAAACAAAATCAAGCACATGTTCATTGACCCCCTAGTTAAGCCTATGTGGAAGAAGACAATTGTTCATTTTTTAATGCACCAATTGAAGTGTTTTATAATCTAAAATATAATTGGTTTCAAAATCATGTCTTCAACAAACGTCCTGCATCAAAATATCATTAGTAGCTTCACGCCTCCTTTCTTTGACAAGCGTATGTTTTGATTTTTAATTCTTTGTCAAACGAACCTAGCAAGAGAAACCAAATTAACAAAATTAGTCACAAAACCAAAACTTGACCAAAATAAAAACTAACATAAATTTAAAGAAAAATTAATCTAGGAAAAAGAAAAAAAATGAAGCTAATCTAAGATAAAAAGCTAATTTAAAATTAAAAGTTAATCTAAATTAAAAATCTAAAGTTAGAGATTAAAAACTAATCTAGATTCAAAGTTAATCCAATTTTAAAACTTATCTAAGTTAGACACTAATTAAAAACTAATCTAATTTAAATGTTATGCATGAGAGTGAAAGTGATAAAGGGATATTAGATTAAAATGAACCTAAATGATTAAATATGTATAAAATGATTTAAAGATGCTTTACTAAAATGCAATATTTCATGAATGATTTATGCAAATGATATGATTAATATGCAAGTTATGATAATTAGTTTATTATGAAATAATAATAAATGACTATGATAATTGATTTATTAATGGGGATGAATATGAAACAATTATGGATGATAATGATAATTGATTTAATATGGAAATGTTGTTTATGACTTATTATGCAAATAGATTATGAATGCTTATAATTTATTATGCAAACGGGTATGAATGATAGTGCAAATGGACATGAATGTTAATGCAATGGATATTGAACGAGCATGAGATGGTTCAATGATTTGATGAAATGCATGAATAGAAGAAAGTATTGAATGAATTGATTAAGTAAATAATAATATCTATTTAATCAATAGACGAATATCATTATGATTGCGAGGACAAATTTGAGTGTCTACAATTCTATATGGAGTTTGAGATATAGGCTCTACTCCAAGAACTAAGTCAATTCTAAAATGTATGTAACATTTCGATGGAATACCAGGAATATCAATAGGAAAAACATCTATGAATTCCCCAAGAATAGGGTAATCATCAAGAGATTCCTCTCAACTCTCCCCTACCTCCAAATCATTAATTGTTATTGCAAATAGTTGGAAACCCTAATGAAGGAATCTCCTCAACTACATAGCTGATATAATCCGCAAGGAGATGGGTCTCTGTACACTAGATATTTCAACTTTTTCACCAGAATCATCTAAGAAATGTTCTATCTTTTGTCAACAATCAATCATTACACGATGAAATCCCAACTAGTCCATAACCAAAACAATGTCAGAAGAACCTAGAGGTGTGACTCGAAGATCCATTAAGGTAGACAGCAATCCAATCCTTAGTCCACAATTATGAACAAGGAATTCTACTGCTACCTTTGCCCCAGAGGCCAATTCTACCTACCACAAATCACCTTTCTTTACTGCCATGAGTCCACAACACTCAACAATAGATGGAGAAATAAATGAATCTAAAGCTCTAGGATGAAAAAGGATAGAAACATTAGTACCCTGTAACTAACCTGAAGTCTCAACCATAGTATTTTGATTATTTTCCTAATGATTATCTACCACAACAAAAACTCTGTGTGAACGGCATCTCCAACTGTCAGCTCCGAAGCTACCAATTGTTGACTATATCCTAATGTATTTATCATAGGGCACTGCCTAGCAATGTGACCCTACTAACCACATGAAAAGCAACCAATACCTCTTCCAAAACATTTACCACCTAAAGGTGCACTAGACTATTGGAAACTATCTCTACTAACCATAGACTATACACTTTGTGCTAGCTGATCCTAATAGTTGTGCTTATTATGCCACTAGTTACAGTTCTTCCCTAACTATGAAATATTACCTTGCTAAGCTTGAGGATTATTATTCCTTGGTGGGTAATGTTGTTGTTGCTAATATCCACCCTTAGCAGGTGCCTATTGGTTCCAAGAGGAACCCACTATCTGAGTCTGACCACCACATGGACCAAAACCTATCGAAGGTGCACTACCTTTTTGGACACATGTATGTCCACCCAAATCCATAGTCAAGTTCTCCTCCACAAGACGTGCCTTCTCCACAACTACCTCCATAGTCTTCAGCTCAAAGACTCAAACTCCTCTACTGATACAGACG
This sequence comes from Sequoia sempervirens, assembly GCA_007258455.2. Lineage (NCBI taxonomy): Eukaryota > Viridiplantae > Streptophyta > Pinopsida > Cupressales > Cupressaceae > Sequoia > Sequoia sempervirens. The sequence goes on from VDFB02000017.1 coordinate 517,552,884, forward strand.
TTCAAGCTCCTGATGAAATGTTGTACCAACATAGGCTCGTTGTCCATAATTCTAGCATACTATTTGAGCTTGTAGAACCTATGCTCAAACTACTCAACTGTCATGGCCATCTGACGCAAATCATGGAACTCATCTACATGGCATTGTCTCCAATGATTTGACATAAAACGCACTCTGAATCTCTCCAAAAACATGTCCCACAAAACTAATCCAATCTCCAGATGAATTTTATGTTCCTCCAATCATCACCATGTAGAGGCAAAGTCTCTAAGATGTATAATGGTACATCTAGCTCTCTAGTGTTGCTACCATATGGATGCATAGAAAAACATCATCCCAAGTCTATCAGCCATGTTTTCACCTCTAGACCACCACTAGTACCATTGAATGTGGGAGGGAGTTCCCTTAATAAATATCTCGTGTTCCCTACAGCAACAAAATCCTACTCCACAGTCTCAACAACCCTCCTAGGTGATCTCTCTCTCTATCCACCTCTTGTCTAGCCTCCTGTCTAGGAGCAAGTCGAGCAAGAACCTCCTCCAGTAGAGGACGCAACTGTGCTCCCTCTAACTCTGGCTGTGAAAGATTCACATCCCTGCTCACCTGATCCAATTGAGGACCCTGCTATTCTACATGATCACTCCCATGTGACCTCTAAAAAGGAGTTTCCTAGTGGCTAGCCCCATGGTCACCATCTCATCCATGACCATGACCCTTACCTCATTGTCTAGGCATAGTCCTACACAAAATGAAGGACAAGTCTCAGTTACAAGACACAAAAGACAATAGGAAAACACAAACTACAAAGTCTAATATCTAGGACAACCTAATGGGATCACAAATATCTAAAGTACCCAATGTTAGAACCTTGTGCTCTGATACCAAGCTATAATGCCCCGGTAAGGAACCCAGAGAACAACACATAAAGTAATAAGATAACCAAAAAAAAAAATTAAAAAACATTCGATTACAACATAAGAACATAGAAACACACACATATATTCTCAAGGTTCCATGACAACGTTACATAAACATTCACAAGTAAAAACATCACATCACAAACCTTAAAACATAAGTATAAATTATATTAATATTGAAAGATCCAATCACATATTCATAAAGTAGATAAGTTACATATCCAAGTTACATCAAGAGAGATTATGATAAATCTTGAAACATAATATCATTACAATAAGTTCACTCATATAACAAGATTGTATACAATGTATATGGACACAATACATATGTCAACCTTGTTCATGAGCATGCTCAATGTCCAACTTCACGAACCGAGTGGAATTTAGGAACCTGTCATAAGAACAATATCATCCAAATACAATAACTCCTGTAAGAGAACCCAATGGAGGAAAAATCACATTCCTCCCAACCACATGGTACTCTAAGGTCCACTCCCTCTGTGCTACGAGATAATATTAGGTCCACAAAGACAACAAACAAGAAGAAAAAACATAACATTTACATGGGTTGGCGTACACATTACAACATAACAATATCTAAACCGCATAATTTCTAACAAATCTCCTAGAGGCAACAACATACAAAGGGGTGACTCTACACAAGAGACCACATAACATGCATTAGGATAAGAGTGTCATCACTTTGTTTACTATAGGTTACCCTAGTGAATCTTCCTAGATTACCAACCCTCACCTCAAGTTAACCTAGCAATCTTTATTGATTCCCGACCCCTAAACAAACTCAAGTGGAATCAAACTACTTTTGAAGAAGACAAAGTAGACAATCATGCAATTCCAGGCCATCTCAACCTATCCTTAATCTATACAAGCACTAAGGTATAAGGCAAGGCAATCATTTATCAAAATTTAGTTAATAAATAATACCCAACCCCTAATACATTTAATTATGTTTTCAATGAATTAAAAAATTAAGATAGGTTACCCTTGTTACCTCTTAGGATTCCTTGGCAAGGCGTTACAGTTAATGAATTCCAATTTCCACAATCCATGATAATTATTATGAAATGGTTTCTGGATTCAATTGTGTATAATTTTTCGAATCAAAATTATACACAATCGAATCCAAAAACCATTCATAATAAGAACAAGAGTTTTTAAATTTCATTCAAAAATTACTCAATCTAGATGATAATAATTTTCTCAATTCTCCATTTACCTTGGAAGAGGTCAAAACTTTAGTTTTTGCAATTGACCTAGACAAACATCTAGGACTTGACAGTTTCACTATGCTATTCTATCAGAAATGTTGGGATTTTATGGGAAGAGATATTTGGTTGGTTTTAGAAGAATCTCGTAGAAATGGTACAATGTTAAAATAGCTAAAAACCACTCATATTTCTCTTATACCTAAAGTCAAAACTCCCTCCTCATTTGTAAAATTTAGACCTATTTCCCTCTACAATATCATTTATAATTTTTTTCCAAAGCTATCAACATAAGGCTTCCCAAACTCATTCCAAGCATAAAATTAGAGGAACAAGGTGGTTTTGTTCTAGGGAAAGAGACAGATGAAGGGGAAATAATAGCTCATGAAATCTTGCACTCAATTCATCAAGAAAAAATTCTAGCTATGATCATAAAATTAGACATAATGAAGGTCTATGACAAAGTAAATTGGTATTTTTTAGCAATTTTTTTGGCAAGGCTAGATTTTTATATAAAACGGTGCAAGTGGATTCTTTCCTATCTCAACTCAACTAAATTCTCAATCCTCATAAATGGATCTCCAACTAGTATTTTCCATACCTCTCAAAGAGCTAGGAAAGGAGACCCTATTTCCCCTTTCCTCTTCATCCTGATGGAAAAATCATTGAGCTAGACAATTTCAGCTTTCCATGCATCAAGTAAATGGAATGGTATAAAAATACCAAGATCTGACATATCTTGCACTCATTCCTTATTTGCAAATGGTGCATTACTATTTGGTCATCCCTCAATGTGTGAAGCCAAAATTATGTGTTTGACAAATACTATCTAATTTTAGGCCAAATGATTAATCTGAGGAAGTCAACACTATTTTTTCAAAATACTAGCACTTTTGTAATGGGTCATATCCTTTCTATCTTAGAATTCCGACAGAATAAACTACCCTGCAACTATCTAGGTATTCGTTTCCTTGCATGATCTTAAAAATCCTCATTTAGGCACAAGATCTTTATGACTATACAAAGCAAAGTAGCATCCTAGAAGGGTAGATAGTTATCACTAGTAGGGAGATTTATTATGATAAGATCAGCGTCTTCTACCATTCCAAACTACCTCTTATTAATACTCAAAATACCAAAAGGGGTTCATGAGAACATTGTCAAAGCAACTAGGCATTTTTTATGGAGAGGCAATTTGGACAACTCTAGGAAAATGCATTTAGCTTTTGGGGAAAAAATATGTAAGGATAAAGTCTTTGGAGATGCTAGCATTCAAAATCTGGAATTGGGAAATCTGGTCTTAGGTGCAAAGATAATGTAGAAACTTTATGTAAACCCTTCTTCAAAATGAAATTGTATCATAAGATCCAAGACCTTGATTTGACAGACCCAGAAAGAATCTTTACTTTCGTAAACCCATTGGAAGGGTCAAAAATGTAGAATTTCATTGTCACGTGCCAAGATGAACTCTCACCTTTCCTATCATAGACTGTCAACAATGGTGAAAAGGTAAATTTTGGGGAATATTCATGGAATGGTAAGCCTCTATTAACTATATTCGATGGTCTTCAAGAGACTCAGGATTTTCTAAAAGAAGTTTGGGGATCCAAGCTTAAGCACTATGTAGTAAGGGATAATGAAAATATCAAATCCAACTTTATATGTAAAAAATTCCACAATCTCCCATTCCCTTGACAATTTAAAAACACAAGATGTAATCAATATTGGACACAAGAGCTTTTTTATTTTTTTATTTTTTGGAAAAAAATATTTAGGCCCTATCCAAAACAAGTCAATATAATGTCAAACAAGGATACAAATCTCTAGCCTTTGAGGATAGAATTTAACTAGGTAGGTGGGAATATAAGATTTGTTGGCACACCTCAATTCTCCCTAATTTGGGTGTTGTTGCTTGGTTAGCTCTTCATATCCAGATCCTAACTAGATGTAGGCTTTATAGGTTGGTCCTAGCCCAACCATTCAACTATATCCTATACATGGTGCTCACTAGGAACTAGTGGATCATTTTTTTCTCCACTGTAATTTTTCTCAAGCATGCTAGAATTGGATCCAAAACAAACGTCATTTGCTTTCCCCCTACCAAACACCATTTTTTATTTATTTTGAATTTGGTCGTTACTCTATAAAGGTTCTTTATTTGAAGCACTGTGGTTGGTGATCCAAGCCTTACTAGTGTGGAACGTATGGCTTGAACGAAAAAAATGGATTTTTAGAAATAATATTTTAAATTTAAATGTTTTCCTCAATAAATTGGAAAGGAATATATTGGAGGTAGTAATGGTAGATTTAATGAAAAAACCAAAACCATGTAACTCATTCTCAAGTTGGGATAATGAAATGTTAAATAATTGGTCTCTTTTGAAGGTTCCAGATCAAGGGGCACATTCTAATACCCAATTGACAAAAGTAGAATCAAATGGTGCACGCCACCTCCAAATGTCATGAAATTAAATTTTGATGGTGTCTAAAGGAAATCCAAGATTATCTAGGTTAGGTTGTGTAATCTGCAATGGCAAAGAAGGTTTATTAAAGTCTTTGTATCTAAAGCTACCTATGGGCACAAACAATGTAACTAAGGAACATGGCCTCTTAAAAGGTGTAAAGTTGGCACACAAATGCAACTCAAATATATTCACATTGAAGGAGATTCTTTAGACATTATTAATGTTTGCAAGAACTAACAAGTGAACAACTGGGCCATCTCTTACATACTAAAACTAACTTGTGAGCTCCTTGAGAGTTTCCTTTAAAAAAAATCATGCATTGATATAGGGAAGCAAATTCTATAGTAGATGCCCTTGCAAACTACTCTTACAAAATGGAGACAAAAATCCTCCAAATTGATGCATCTAGTTTTCTCAACTTGGAGGATTTTGTACAAATTATTCATAAAGAATGTTGAGGGAGCTATGCTTTTGGGGTCTCAAGTTAGTTACATGGTTAATGATGGAGTAGTAGTTGCTCTGGTGGGTCTCAAAATTACTACAAAAGAAGAGTACAAGCCTTTGCAATATTTATGCTCTTGACGCAACTCTTATTCAAGGGTTGATAGGAAAACCTAATCTTAAGCATGGCAACTTCTAGTGCCTAACAAAAAAAATTTGTATGGTTCACGAGATGGTTTTGATGACCTCTCCAAGCACCACAATGTTTCCCTCCCCTAAAGAAGGTCCTAGAGTACATATACTTTTATTCCAATTCCCACTAGTGCTACATGGCTCTTGCTTGCAATTTTTGAATGTTTGGACCTCAAAGGTTGCAGAAGGTGTGATATTGTCTCATTTTGAGGAATAATTCTCCAAGAGAGGTCCTGAAAGCATAACCTTAAAATGGGTGTTGGAAGTGCCAAGAAGAATTTATTTTGTTTGGACCCCAAATTGGGTCTACTAAGGCTATATATTGGCTTGAATTTGTGATGACTATTCATGTTGTTCTCCTCCAAGAGAGGTGCCAAAAGGAAAATGTAAATTGAGCTCAATACTCAACAATGCCACGTGTCATATGGGGTGCAAGCTCAAGAAATTTTTTAGCTTGAAGATTGTGGAAGATGTACGATTGGTTTTTTAACTACATGTTATTATCAAATGTATTGCTATTGTCTAACCCCAAGAGTGGTCCTAAAATCCTATGCCACTATGATTTTTGTGATGCATTCCCCTAAGGAAAGTTCCAAAAGGAAAACACACTAGGTTTGACACCCAACAATTCCATGTGTCATATATGCACAAGATCAAGAGAATTTTGAGCTTGTAGTTTATGTAAAGGTGCACTATTGGCTACGTTATTACTCGTGGGCCCACAAGAGTAGATTTGAAAGCTCCTAATAGGAACTTTTTGTTTGCTAGCTCCACATTTCACTTGGGTATCATCTTAATAAGTTCCATTTCCAAGGAAAGCTAAACAAAGCGCAATTGGCTCATTGTCACCTCTAAATGGAATATGGGAATCTATGATCACTTTCACACTTACCGTGAACTCTATTTTAGAACATCACCACAAACACTAGGAAGCCTTCTAAATTTTAAGGAACACTATTTTGACATTTTCTCAACCAAAGGTGGCAATATTCCTTTTGTACCACACTTGCATTTAAACTTGATTTCATGGGTATTAATGACTAATTAATCTAGCACAGAGATTCCTTTCAAAAATAAAGGAAGCTAGCCAAAATCACTAACATTATATGCCTATGCAAACATCTAACTTTGTGGTTTTTTCTTTCAAAATTGAATTTGAGTGCATGTGAAGGCCAAAAACCATCACCACTAACCAAATACTCTTATGATCATTTTTTAGCAAGATTTATTAGTACACTCTATGGGGTGCCTTTTCATACAAGAGAATTATTAGAAATTAGTGTTTCCTAATTGATAAAGTAGTTTAAAATTCATAGTGTGCATACCTACTATAAGGGTTTTCTAAATTTTTGTGAGGAGATATGGATACTCCCATCAACCTAGTGAGTACCTAGAAATAGATGGCCTTTCAGGGTGCAATCTTGGAGCTTCGATTGAAGTGAATCATGGTGGAACTATATTTTATGTTGATTGGAGTGATTAAACTATCCTCAATCAAGAATATCTAGTGTAGAAATGAGTGGTATAGGTTTGATTCAGTCATTTCCTCACAATTCGTG